>JACWBX010001096.1:0-14741 GCA_014622435.1 Polypedilum pembai
ATTTCTTCGAAAAACAGTTTTTAGGCCGGGAAGAACGGAAAAAATTTGAAATTTTTTTTGAGTACCGAGTACCTGGTACCCAAAAGGTACCCATTTTTTAGGTACTGGTACCTCTCAGGTACTGGTACCTCAAAGGTACCGGTACCTAAAAGGTACTGGTACCAAAAAAATCTAAGGTACTGGTACCTTTGAGGTACTAGTACCTTCCGGGCACCAGTACCTTTTGAGTACATAACAACTCTGGCTCGAAATTTAAATTTTATTGAACATTTATGTTTAACAAAACAAATTTGAATGCAATAAATGATGATAAAAATTGTATTAATTATTTTTTAATAAATGAATATGAAAAAAAAAATATATTTTACTTTTATGCATATTTTTACATGTATGCAAAGCTTTATTCATGCTTATCTCTTTATCCATAATTTTTCTTTTTCTAGTCTTGATAAAGATTGTCTTAAAAAGTTTAATTATAATGCTTTATTCATTTATTTTCAACATTCAGATTGACAATTAATTTTTATCAATAATCTGAAAAAAATTTCGCTGCCATTTTCAATTAAAAGCTATCAACAGGAACGTAATTTATCATTGTTAACCCTTTCGGTTCTCTTGTGTATAACAGAATGAAATTTTTCATTACACTTTCGAAAACATCAAAGATTTTTCATCGTCAAATCGAGAGAAATGAATCATTTATTTTCATACGTTCGCATTTGCCACACACACACGCCAGCCATTTTTCACTTCTTCTTGTCCTATTTGGTATGTGGATATGATTAACGATATTTTCCTTTCTTTTGCTCCCGGAGAGCAAACAAAAGCCTTATGACGACAAATGAGATGAAGTGTTTGTGAGTGTTGTTGATGTTCTCTCATTTTGGGCTTCCAACAGATAACAACAAATTGTGATGAAATAATCCTCCATCTTATCATCATCAGCATGTCTTAGAGTTTTCGTCTCTCATATGTGTATGTTCATGATATAACTTGAGTTAAGACTATAATTAAATGACAACCGTAAAAAAATTGCAGCATCTACTTACAAATGAGTGCTTTCTTCATGTGCATGATTGAATAGTGTTAAAAACCATGAAATTAAATTTAATGCTTTTCTCTTTAGTGTAATTAAATATTCTAAGAATGAGAGAAGAAGTTTTTCACAAGAAGATTTAAATATGTACATTATACGATTAAGCATTTCATGTTAAACTAGTTAAATGAGAGATATTCTCATCTTAGATTCAAGGAGTTATTATGAACTTATTTAACTATCTTTTTGTTTATATAATCTCTCCCTTTCTCCATCAGAAGTAGAAAGAAGTCATTGATAATAAAATAAAACAAAATGAGAAGAAGAGAGAAGAAAGGACCTTGTTTAATGAGATAATATTTATGTTTTATAAAGAATGAAGAAATTACTTTTCAAGAAATTTACAGTTGTAAAATTTTTATGTTATCCAACAACTCATTGATGAGTTAATTTCTATCCTTTTTTTGTTGTTTAATGCTTAATTTTTACAAATGTTTGAATTCTCACGCTACCTCATTAATTATTTTCTTTTATTTAAATTCAATAATTGAAAAATATCTTTTCTTCCGTATTTATTTTTAAGAATCAATTGAATCTATAATAATGATATCATAATTAAATTTATGTTGATAATAATTCAAACTTGTTTATCAAACAAAATTCATTTTAAAAAACTCTGTTACTCCTTTTATATTGTAATTTTCTCAAGATATTTATCTTAAAAACATAAAACATATTTTAAAAGAATGTAATCAACAGACACATAAAATTCTTTTACATTAAAATTCATCAATCAAATTACAAAGAAATTCCATTATAAAATGGAAAATACAAATTTAAATCATTATCGTAGCTTGATCTTGATTTATAATATCCGATCCCCTTATAGAATAATAATATTCGTGATAGAAACAAGTGATGAGAAAAGAATAAATAAAAAGGAATGCTTGATAAAGCATCCTAATGGAATTAATCATCATAATTGAAACTCATCGAAAGAAATTTCTTGTTTATTTCAAATTTCACCCTCATTGAATAGGAATCAAGATTGCTGCGTGAATGTGTCAGAGAATTTGTGCTCTATCTTTCTCTTTTATTTTCGATTTCTCACTCGAAAGCATACAAATTTTTCTTGCCCATTGTCGATAATATTTAGCATTAGCAAACAACATAATTGATTTATTATGTTCGGCATCGAGATTAATCTTTCTCCGCAAATTTTTTCAATAATTGTTTTTTCCTCTTCACGCTTTCTCTCTCTCTCTCTCTCTCTCTTTCTCTCTATGCCATGGATTCTGACTGTGTGGTTGAGGAGAAAGAAGTTAAGTAAGTACATGAAAAAGCAGAAGAAAATTTTCTCTCAAGGAAAATCAATTTTAATTAATATAAAATATTGTGTTCCAGTGAGATGAAGAAGAATGAAATTAAATATAGTTGAATGTTATTCCACTTCCACACACATACATTTCTCGCCATAATGATGTAACACTCTGCTTATTTCTTCCTTCCAAACCAGCACCGCAATGCTGAAGAGTGAAATAAATTAATATTTCCGCAACAAACAGCGTGCGATGACTAGCGAGAATATTTTTCGAGTGTTTATGAATTTGTTTTGACTCCATAAACGTTCATTTCTTCTTCATTGTTACTTTCGCTAAATTAAATTTCTCATCACGAAGTTGAAGACACATTCTTGATCTCGAGTTTCACTTTTCGATAACTTCAAGCATCATGTGCAGCTTGTTGATTGCATGCTACGATGAATTTAATGTGAGGCAATAGCACTTAAATTTGTTTATTCCGAGTCATGAACAACGCACTTGAGCACTTATCGACCTAATTGACTCTCGCATACGACGTATCTGGGTTACTTGCCTTATTTAATGCGGACTTTTCCTTCATCTTGACTTCACGACGATGTTCATGATAATAATCATGATTGTGTAAGGCATTAAAGTTTTATGATGTATTGCGGCTCACACTCATGAGTTTAATTTTCAGTAAAATTGACTTTTGAAAAAGTTTCAACTTCTAAACAACGTCTTTGTGCTTGTTCACAAAATCCTTCATTTGATACGTTTTTCATGTGTCTTAAATTGTTTCATATATTATTTATTAAATCTTTTAATCGAATAAATTTCAAATTTTTTTAATGAACTCTAAAATAAGTATCAAGGCTTAAAATTTTTTTCGTTTAATTTGTTTATTTATAAATTTACTTCTTTGTTTTGTTTAATTGAGAAATTTTATATAAAATACTAAGAGCTTAAAACTTTAAACTTAAATATGTATTTCATGAAAATTAAATTAACCACAAGAGATATTTCATACAAAAATAATTGTCACATTATGGAGTGGATTTTGTGTGAGATAAAGTATATTAGGGTTTGAATATTGAACATATTTTAAGAATGTAAAGGAAAATTTTCGGCTTCTTATGAATTTATAATGAAATATGTGTATTCGATGTAAAACAATGTAAAGCTCTCACATATATAGATCCGATATGATGTCGCTCATTGCCATGTCATCAAAACGTTAAACACAATTATGTCAACATACACGCATACATGAAAAAGTCTTGATAATTAATGACTTAATTTCCTACTATTTAAGCTTGAGCTTTAAGAACGATAAAGTTTTTTTTGCTTTAATTGACCACTTTTTGCGTCAGCAACTACTTAAGCATTCATGTCTTGTTAAAGAGATGAAAAACTTTTCAATACGTTTTTGCGCTCGTACGCACGAGATGAGCCAATTTTCAGCTCATGAATGAACGGTCATAAAAAATGTTGTTAATAATTAATTGAAATATTTCTCAACACAAATTTCTCTAGCACAGTCTGTTGCTTTAATATAGCATCGAATTTTTTATGAGATTTGTTAGCACAACAGCATGCACGGGATGAGGTAACAAAATAGCGATACATCATCGTTAAAGTAAATTTATTCATCCAGTGGAAAAAAGGCGGGGGTAAAAAGTATTCGTTAATAAAAAAAATAACAAATTCTCGTGAGTTTATTATAACAGATCAATATGCATGCATGCGGGAGTTAAAAAATTATTTGCAGAAAATATAAAAATGCATTTTCATCGTTTGCGAAAAGAGAAAAAAATATTAAAAAACAAATTCGATGGTGCAAAAAAGTATTTTTCAGTAATTTATACTTTTTTCCTCTTACTCTCTCGTTTGCTCGAATTTCAAAAAAACATTCATAGTGCATAGACGACAGTGAAAATAAAAAAAATGCAAAAGTTAACAAACACTGGCGACAAAAAATAACACAACAAGTTAGCAGAGCATAATGTAGATATTTCAAAATTGAAATTGATATAGTGCACACTATGTGCATGCAGTGAATGCAATTTAGTTTTGTCTACTTCTCACTCATACCCGCAAGCTTTAGCTCCTCATCACAATTTAAATTATACTCGATGCTTTTTTTCTCTTACCTATCTGTTTGTGTGCATGCAACCCTCATTCATGTTCTGTTGATTCAATTTATTTTTATATAAAAATTTATGTTGATACAGAGCAGCAGCATCGTTTGCATGTGTTTCTATACTTTCGAGTTCTTCAGTGTCAAGTTAGCTGAAAATAAATTTATCAGAGAGAGTAAGAGAGCAGGTGAGGCAATAAAAATTCTGATAATCATTGCAAATTTTAAATCATCAATATGTGTATGACACAAATGAGACCAATTTTGCTAGCAGGTTATGAATACGCACGGAGAGAAAAATGTATTTTTTGTCATAACTCTCTTTATGAATTTCAAAATGTCATTATGAGACACAAAAAGTTGCTTAATTCAGAAATTCAACTTTGATTTTATACTATGTATTATATATCGTTGGAAAGCTCTTGGTCTATGCTATTCAAATAAAAGATCCAATTTTGTTTAAAGTCAAGTCTTTGACCTATAGAGGCTGCTGAAACTGAGCAACTTTTTTGCTCAAAAAGTTATCAATTTTAAATGAAGTCAAATTTTATGCACTTTTCATTTACCGTTACAAATGATACTTATATCGTTGAAAACGTCATGAAAAGAGCTTTTTTATGGTGTTGTGAGATATTCATATTGATTTGAAAATTCTCTAAAAACTTTTGCCTTAATAAAAAGTGTTTTTCGACAAACTTTGGAGGTCATTTTAAAAATTTTGCCAGACTTCACTAGAAAACCGCTACCATAGAGTGAAATTTTAATTAAAGTTTTATATGAAACAGAAAAAAAATTCTGCCCGAAATGTGCCTTTTTTGAGAAAATCAACTCTGAAAACTTGATTGTTTTGAATAAAAAAATTAAACTTTTCTTTGAATTTCATTATGAAAATTCATTGAATATCTTCACATTTTATCTGCAAATGATCATAACTAACCTAAATTTACAAAACATCTTCAATTTATTGATATAATGTATGATTTCTCAAAAAATTGTCAAAAAACACTAAAAATTCAATATGGCGGATTTTATTTTGAAAATAAAAATTAAAAATCTTTTTGTTAACGTTATACTGATGTTCAAGCTATTTGTAGGGATGCTTTTTAATATTAAATGAATAAGATTAGACAAAGAGAAACGATATAAATCCGTTTAAAATTAAATTTTTTAAAAAAATCTAAAGTAAATTTTCGAAAAATCATTAAAATTTTTGAAAAATTGTAAAATTCATCAATATTATATTTCTTATTATTCTAATCATGTTTTCATGACAAGATATTTCAAAAGATAAACAAAAACTACTAAAATAGAATTAATGCCGCTTTTTTTTAATTTCGCCCCATTGTGAAATGTAAACAAAAAGGGGTCCAAAGAATAAATGATTTACCCTAAGTTAAAATCAATAGAGAAAAATTTTACCTTAAAAAATTTTTATGGTAACAACCTTTTTTAAAAAAACATGAACTATTAAAAAATAAAACTTAAAATAAACATAAGCTTAAAGAAATGTAATTTTTAGGTAGAAAATTTAAGTATAAAAATATCATTATTGAAATAAGTATTGAAATTTAAAATTTTCTCGATTTCTATTTTGAAGTTTCATATCGCACTCGATTTTCACGTTTCTTAATTTCGTTCATGTAGAAATCTAATTCGTTAGCACCGTAAGCCAAATCACCATCGAGAATTCGAAATGAATTCACATGGGAATCGTTGTTGCTATCAACAGGAACAGAATTTGCAGTGTTGCTCTTCTTGTTAATTGTTATAATTAAACTATCATTTACAATGCTTAATGATTGCGTATTATTTAAATGATAAGAGTCCCATTTTTCTTGTGCACAGCAGCATTGTGGACTCAAATACATTTCATCTCTTTTATTCTTGCGAGTTATTTTATATAGTTTTGTAAAGAACCATCGATGTCGTTTGCGTTTGTTTCGTTTGATAATCTTCGATGAATTTCCTATGGAAATGTGAAGGATGCTGTCACTACGCTTGAATGATATATGCGATAAGTTTCCCACAGACTTTTCTCTGCTCTCATTACATGCATCATCGTATAATTTATTATTCTCATGGACATCGATACTCAGACAATTGCCTGACAAAATGCCATTATCTAGATTATTATAGTAATTTTTTTGCTGTTTTTTCCCACCGCTGAGCAACGCATTTGATGTGGATGATGATTTCGCGTAAGCGACAGATGGAGGAAAGATATTTAGCTGAATTTCATTGATAAGGCAGTCTGGAAATACATTTATTTCTTCTGAGCCAGCAATCATCGTTGATAAACATGCGTTACATGACTTGGTCAAACAATTTTCATTTTTCATATTATTAGTAAAACGTGAAGCCGAATTAGTCATTGAGTTCACTACAACTGATCCCATTTCAATTATTGAAGGAGTCGTGATGAAATTTTCAGAATAGAATTTATTTATCTGTGATGCATTTCTTGATGCAGTTACAGTATCGATTGATTGTTTTTGAGTAGAAGATGAATAGTAGTCGTCTTTTCCGGATCCTATTTAAATTAAAAAATTTATAATATATTCTTGTTAAGTTAAATATTAAAAAGTTACCAGAATATTCAGATGGTTCAGATTGAATGTTCCATCGCTTGCTTCTCGATAACATTCTGTATTGGCGCTTTTGAAAGTCTGCCTCCGATGTAGTACATGAGCAACATTTTTTTTGTAAGGTTTCCTAAAGAGAGACTGAAATTGAATTTAGTCTGCATGATGTGCAAATTATCGTTATTAAAATTTATTGTTTTTAAATGCTTAATATTCAAAAAATTAAAACAACAATGATGGCAAAAATGTAGGAAAAAATTATTTCTATTTGTTCTCGCGAATACAGTCATTCGCAGCGTGTAAAAATAATAAAACAAATTTCGTGTCAGTTAAATTGATTCCTAAAGCTTTCATGTTTTTTATGCAATAGCAAATAGAAATTTTCTAAAAGTTAGACAGATGTGCTTATGTAACCATGAAACAGTAACATTTTACTTTGCTCCTTTTCGCTATTCTCAATTTCACTTTCACCTTTTCTTTTTCATCGCTATTCTGTCACCTCAAGTTTTTCTTTTTTTTCTCTTATTCTTTATGATTATAACGGAGCGGATAATAAAATAAAATATAAGTAAAACAACAGTTGCGTCTTACCTTAAACGCCTGACGAAATTTATTGCTCATGAGATTGTATAGGATTGGGTTTATACAGGTTGACAAATAATACAAAATTCCAGATATGTAAGTCGTATAGGTGAAGAAACTAATTATAATTTCACTGTTGTAATTGCCACTGTATAATGCATAAATGTACACCAGTCGCTATAGGATAAAAGATAAGAGATTTGTAATAACAAATCATAATTTTATGATATAAAAGATAAAAATCTTTATTATTTTATGATTGTTGTAAGCGCTAAGAAACTTTAACAGCAAGAGAAAGTTTGTCATAAAACCATAAAAATTTAAGACGCCAAATGGTTGCTCGTTTCCAGAATAGAAACCTAGTAATTGAACTTTAATGACTGTTAAATAATTTATGAGTGAAATTGAGCTTTTATCTAAGAATATTAAGGCGGAAGCCTGATTGTATTAAATTTAAACTTTCTAAAGTTTTTATTAACAAAATAAAAAGAAAATTTTTGTTTCTCCGTATCACAGAGATAAGACACTTCCTTCGATAAATTTGACAAAATATTAAATTTTTAAAAATAAATTGGTCAAATTTTGAAATATAAAAACAAAAACTTTTAACTTTTAACTGTTTTGAAAAATTTAAATTTCAAGAAATTTAGCCGATATTATTTTAAGTATCTTTTATTGCTAAACATTTTGATTGAAGCTTTTTGTCAAAATTTTTATTCTACACTTCAGAACTACCTTTATCTGCTAACAATTTTTTATTAAAAACTTTTTACCAAAAAATCCATTTAAAAAGATTCAACCAAATTATAACTACCGTCGAAAGCACAGAAAGTCATTTTTTTTAAATATAAAGAAAATTTGATTTCTTAAAAGAATTGATAAAATCTTAAATCTGTCTTTGCCTTAACAAATTTTCTATTCATCCTAAAAGGTTGCTAATGCATTAGTCTTGATCATATCACAGCTCAATTTCTTTCAATCATAAAAGAACACTCAACTTAGCTGTGAAAATTACCTGCAGATGAAATGGAAACCAGCATAAAAAGAAGCAAATGACCACAGCGACTGAAAAGAAAAATAAACAAATAAAAAATAGTAGCGTAATAAAGTGAGATTGGCAATAAATGATACAGATCAAGTTCAATGGAATTATAAAAATTCAATATCTGCCAGATGATGAAAATGATTTATATTTATTTGACATATAACAAATTGACTCTCTGGCGTAAGAAAGAAAAACTTTTTTTATTTTATTTTTATACAGCCGATCGTTTGAATTTGCTTGCATACGAATTGAATGACGAAATGAAAAAGACACAACAGAAAAAGTATGCCTTAACGAAAATAAAATCAAATTGGCATCAAAAGAATGAAAACAAAAAATTCCTTCTTTTAAAATTGAAATTTGTTTGAGATAGAAAGAGCAGCATAAAAATTACATCATTTCCATTATCATTGAGCCTATATTCTGAATACGAATGGTTGGTAATTTGGAATCTCATTTTCTCTTTGTGTGAGAAAAGTTGCAAATGAAAATTTTTCTTTTCGTACACACATACACACCTTGATGTCTCAAGGGATGGACAAAGTTCCAATCTAAATATTTTTGTGAACGAGAGATTTATGAGAATAAACTTTAAAAGAAAAACACAAGAATTTTTCGTTTTTCAAATTGAAACTTCGTTCATCAGACTTTTCAACTCATATGGGAGTTGTATTAAAAGAAATGAATTTTTTTTTGAGAACATGCAAATATCTTCATTGTTAAGTAAGCATCAATCATTTCCATGAAGGTTAAAAAATAAAACAATGTCAGTATCCTTTCTCCTAAAAGCTTTTCAAATTGCGCCTAAATCAATATTTTGACAGAAAATTCGAGTATGAACAGATTGTTCTGAAAAATTTTCTCAAAATCTCATAGGAAATTTTTTGTTACTTATTTTATTCAATAAGTTGCATTAAAGCAAAACTTCAGTAAAAAATATTTCATAAAATATCCTAAATACCGATTTCAACAGAAAAAAGAATCAAAACATCTTGTCAAGTCTCTCTTGAGCATATTATATAAATATATGAACCAGTCAAGTGGAAAGCTTCTCACGCATAAAGAGATTTCCCTAATTTTTCATGATTAATGCTTAGTCTGAAATTCTCTTGGACTATTTATTTATATTTATTTTCCATCTCTTGTGATAGGACATACAAACATCTCAATGAGTAAAATGCGTTTTGTAGAGAACAGGTATTGTCAGCATTACCCAAAAAGCGACAACTCACGACTCATAATAATGAGTGAAGAAGATAAAATGCATAAGTAAGTTGGAGTAGATAAGTAGGCTCTAATACTAATTCAAGAACAACTGTGAAACACATTTCATTCATGAGGCATTAAACACGAGGGGTTGAATATTGACTGATACGGATTTATAACAATGTAATGTAAAAAATAATGCTGACGAAGAAAATAACTATTTCAATGATTATCATGTGTTTAATCAGTATTCCATTGATGTTTTTCTATTATTTTCGTAAAAACAAAAAATTGCTAATAGAAATTGATGAATGTTGATAGAATTTCAATTGAAATTAATACACTTTGTAAAATTTGAGTTTCATATTTAGGGTAGTAAAATCTTTTACACCAAAAATCTTCTTCTATATTTTAGCATAAAAATTATTCAAAATTAAATAATGTTATAAATCAATTATTCATTTTGTTTTAAATTGCTTTTTGACATAAATGTCACTAAGCTTTCTCTTAGCAGATTTTTTCAAAATTCAATTTATTCGCAATGAGAAAAAGTGCCAGCTTTTGCTTTTCTTTTAACACATAACCTCCCAGTAATTTTACTCTTGTCATCAATCTACCACACATATAAGAGCGCTTATCTATGGAATTCGCTAGAGGCAAATAACATTTTCTTCCTAACTGTTCGGTACTTGATGATGCCAGACACTCATGAAACCATGAAGAAGATTAAGTTTTTTCCCTACTTGTAACTTTTACTTTTCTTATAAAAAGGAATCTTAATTTCATTCACACGATTAGATTCTTTCATCAAGCGAAGTGAACTGTTGATTATATACGTTTCGCATGAAAAAATTTGCAATAAATTTTTCTTATCAAGCCTCAATCGGAATAATTTTTATGTGGAAAAAAATTTTCATTCCGCTCGTTTGACATTGTTACTCTTTCTATGTGTACATTTACTTTTTAGCCTGTCTCCAACTTCTATTAAAAATCAAAGTTAAGACACTTCAACATTTAGAAGGCCAGTAAAAATTAAATTTTAATAGTTCTTTGAAATGTTAATTTTATATAAAGAAAATTTTACATTTAAAAAACTCTTCATTTATAGTCAGAAGAAAATTTTTCGATAATAAATTTTTTAAATTTCATAAATATTTGAGTGAATCAACATTGTACAATTTGATATTTCATTAATTCATACAGCAACCATATTTTCACGCCTAACTTCCTTTTACTTTTAGAATCAACCGCAATAAAATTTCTAACTTATCAAAAATTATTATTTCCTTCTCCTGATTACACTCTGAACCTAAATTTTCTTCCTCCTTTTATTATTACTATATTTCTTCTGGTGTATGTCTCCGATATAAAATGTTGAAGTTGTAATCGTGATCTGAATTTAAATTTTTTTCATTAGAAGTGTTTGTAAATTTTATTTACAAAGGAATCATCTTCTTTTTCCTCTTATGGTTAACGAGGAATACTTATGCTCCCACATTAAAGTGAGTTGAGTGATTTTCATGAGAAATTTCCGCTTTGGTGAGTGCTCATTTAATAAATAACTCGGTTTTTTTGAAATTTTTTTGATGTAGGATTTGAACTCCTGTTTCTAAGTAAGCGAATTTTCGTTGGTTGATGAAAAGACTTTTCTTTTGTAAGAAGAGAAAAGGTGAAAGACGTGTGATAAATAGTAAATTTTTTTCATAATAGAAAAAAAAAGAAATACATACAATTTCATCATCTTTGTAAAAAAGTAAAAGTAATGCTTCTTAGCAAATTTTGACTATCTTATTATAAACTTATATAAAGTTACATAATTTTCACAGACTAAATATTGAAGGCTTTGAAATTTCTAAAACACGTCTTTTTTCACCATTGGTTAATTTCTTAAAACTTTTTTCATTAATTTTAGAGAGAAAAATGGGCTTTATAAAAAACTATAGTGGTTAGGCGAGAATTCATGAAAAATTATCAGTATTTAGATCCGAAATTAATTTTTCCTCTCATTATTTATCTGAATATAATGATAGTAAAAATTTTATACATATTCCAAGCTATTATCTCTAATTATTATGATTAAATGTTTGAAATTGAAAATTAAATTTACTCACCCAGCATTTTAAGTACCCGCTTTGTGCTTTGACTCGTATTACTTTGCGTGCTAGTACAGTGTAGATTATTGTTGTTCCTCACAACGTTACCGTTCTCACGTTTTATGAGGGTACTCGATCGTAACTTCATACCAATTAGCATGTAAAGAACGGATATAAGTGTCATGGGTGCGAAGAAAAAGAAAATGGTGGCAAGCTCGAATGAATGTTGAATAAGAACGCGCTCCTGGACAATGGTACACCATGTCTGGTTGTACTCATTGATAACAATGCCCGTTTGAATAGCTTGCGGCGTTGCGAAGGCAATTGATACTATCCAGATGAGGAATATAAATTTTATTGCTCTTGAAAGCTTTGACATTGTATGCGATAAAAAAGGATGACATATAGCTACATAGCGTTCTATTGTGAATGCAGTTACTGTAATTAAATTAAAACAATATCGATGACTTATTTTGTTAGCAAATATAAGTTTAAAAAGCTAACGAACTTAGCAAAACTAAATTAAAATGCCTATAAGTTCGTGCTATATTTGCAAATAAAAATTTTTGATATTGCTGAGTTTTAAAATTTTTATCAAAACTTTTTAACCCATAAAAAGCATCAAAAAAATCTTAAATTTTAATTGACTTACTTGTAAGAACAGTAGCATTAGCAGACATTTCGTTAATTGCATTTCTTAATATACAGAATGCTTCACCAAAAATGAATTCATGCTTATACCAAATATGATAAAGCTCCATTGGTGCTCCACTAATAAGCAGCATAAAATCTGACACTGCCAGACTAAATAAGTAATAATTTGTGGCTGTGTGCATAGCTTTATTACGAGATATCACTATACATGTAGAAATATTGCCAATAAAGCCACTTATGAGAATTATAGCATATATAAGTGTGATTGGAATGATGACGTAAAATGGATCTCGATTAATAACGCCCTCAATGAGTAAGTCATTTTCTAATTGATTTGTATAGTGTGGAGTTGTCACATTGAATGAATCATAAAATGCTGTTGATGTTAGATTGTCTAAAACTTCATCGATATTTAGTATTTGCTCGAGTGTTAAATTCGAATTCATCTCCATTTTATTCAGCGTGTGTTTGAATTTAATTATAAATTATATCCTTGCTTTTCTCACAGCTTCTCATTCCTGTATACTTTGTACTTTAATTTTATATTATCTTTTTTCAATCTTGAAATTTATTTTCACAGATATTCTTTCGGGAAGTACTCAATTATTTTTTTTCTTTTTGTCCACTTGATTGTTTGAACATTCCATTTCCTTCTTTTGTTTCTTTTTCGACTTCAATATCTATAGATACAAAAAGGATATTTCTTTTTTAATTTAACTTTTATGAGCATCCCAAAAAAAGAAAACAAACATCAAAAGCGAGAATAAAAATCAGTAAAATTAACCGTCAGTGACGTGCTAATAGCGCATTTTTTCGTTGCAGATCAATGTTTTGTTGCAAAACTTAATCTATTGAAAATTAAATGAAATGGAACTCAAAATAATTACAAAAATTTTTTTGTGAATTTCATAAAAAAATTATGAGTTAAATTGACACCAGAATTCACTGCACTTTGGAAAAAATTTCGAAAAGATTTTGTGGTGAAAAATTTTTGGTGAAATAAATTTTTGGCTCAAAAAATTTTTTGGCTCAAAAAATTTTTTCTTCTAATTTATCCATGGGTCACTTTCGTCACCGTGTCTATACCCCTGAATTTATCAAATCTTTTGAAATAACTCGTGAAAAGCATGAGATTTCGGGAAGAACTTTCGTTACACAGGTTTCATGGTCGGCAGCAATAAATTAACACAAAAAGTTTTACGAAAAAAAAGACTAGGGCAATTCTCTGAGTGAGCGAAATTCGAAAAAATGCGTTTTTAATTCCTCTTCTACTTGTTGTTGTTAGAGAATTTTTTAATTTCAATTTTTCTCTAATTACAACAAATATTCTCTATGAATGATGAATACCTAAACTGTTTTATAATTAAAATATATTTAGGAAGACATATATTGAAGAATAGCAAAGGCAATTTCCATAAAAGTTTGTTCCTTAATTTTCTAAACAAAAATTTCGAAACTGTCAAATCGTTTTTGAATTCTACAAATTGCAATTTGTGTTACTAATTGACGCTATTTTCTCCTATAAATCGTTGTTTAAACGCTATGAAAAAGAGTTTACAAGATAAACTCACTCGGAGAATTGCCCACTAGTTAGGAAGACAGACAGACGAACGGACAAAGTGCGGACAATAGCGTCTTTTTTCTTTGAGGAAAATGCGCTAAAAATAACAAGCACTCAATATTATTAATTTTGTGTAATTTACCATGGATACATCAAATTGTTTTATTATGATATTGGCAATTCTCCGAGTGACAAAACTCTCCGAAAATCTCTACTTTTTCATTTTTCTCTATAATTACTTGTTTCCTAGCTTTCAAACTCAAATACAATGCATAAAACCAACGAATACATAATATAAATAATGTTTTAATTGCTAAAAACCTTTAATTTGGCTAAAAATTGATTTTCGAAAAGCGTCAATTAGTAACAAAAATAATTTTTCGAGTCAGTTTTTTGCAAAATTTCGCTTTATTACTTATTAAATCTCATTAGAAAATAGTATTGTTTGATAAAGAGTTGATTCTTTATCTAGTAAACTACTTTTCATAGCGTTTAAACAACGATTTATAGGAGAAAATAGCGTCAATTAGTAACACAAATT
>JACWBX010001102.1:7241-20896 GCA_014622435.1 Polypedilum pembai
AAAAAAGATAGGTAGAAATTAATGACCTGCATTCGTTTAATTTAATGTTTTGTAAGTTCTATCTTATGTTAAAAATCAAAACATAAATAATTTTAATAACTACATGAAAAAATTATTTTGAACTAGATTGATTCTAAATTTTATATTTAATTCTTTCTTATGGTGAATAAAATAACTATAATTAAGCGTAAGCATTCACTTTTCATTATTAAACAAATTAAAATATTTAAGTTTTACGTTCAGGTTAAGGTTAGCAAATAATTAATAGATTTGAAAACAATTGACATGATTTATGAGAGTTAAACATTAACTTTTAATTCGTTAGAACCAATTTGCTTAACCCTTAAATATTTCTTTAATCAAAGCAAAATGGTGGAAAATATGTAGATAACGGACAAATCGGGGAGAAAATGAACGAACCGTTCTCTTCAATTTCCAGCCACTTATTTTAAGGTATTATAGCTAAATGCATTATTTTGAATTCAAATTGGGTGAACAATAACAGTTAATTTTTTGGGTCTGTTCCTCTTAAGTATTTTGTAATATTTTGAGTTTTTGTGTCTCATTTTATTCAGTTGTTTCGCCTTGCATTTAATAACATTTATGAAATTTTCAAAATAAACTCAAAAATCCAAGTGTCTTAATTTCAATGAAGCAAACAAGTAATTTCAAGGCAAATTTTGCGTGTTCTTAAAGGCTTGAGACATGCTTACTTACACACGAAGATATAGAGCACGAACATAAATGTCAAGACATGACACAATGCTTACTTACTTTTAAGAAAAAAAGGCGAGAATGGAAAGTAATGAAGTGATTATTATGAGTAAACAATAAAAGATTTTACGTAATTCCTAAAAGGTGCGGAGAAAGACATCCCATAATTTTCAACATATTCGACTCTATATTTCTAGTTTGATTATAAACCACAATTTTGGAATTTGCTTGCTCAACTCAATAATCTATAATAGTAAATATGACCTGATTATGTTGATCTGTAAACACGAATATATTTGCAATGAAACAATAATGTATCAAATATAAGCACATTCACCGCATCAAACATATGTCCAGTAGCTAATCATTATTGGTCACGTTTCTACATTGAGTTTCAATTTGTGGTCAATCTATCCGACAATATTACCACAAACTGTCCTGCCTACATCAACTTCTTTTTCTCTTACACTTCATTCACATTCAATTTATTGTTCATCGTTTAAGAAAAGTACAACCATTGAAATTGAGAGAACAATAGACGTAATAATGTAGATCATGAGGGAGTCAAAAAGTTGTGTAAGGTCATGCAAGCGTGCTTTGATGAAATTTTATTGAATGAATATTTTGGAAATTGTTGTGAGTACGCTTGAGGAAGCTTACAGTCTTATATAAGGAAATCCTCTCAAGACACCAATTAGCAAAAACAAAATATTAGAAACAAATGGATGCTTTCAGCATCAGTTAACCTAAGAGTGCGCAACAAAAAACAGAGAGGGAGTTGAGGCAGTTAATCATTATCACATAAAAAGATGTGCACGAGATATCGACAGCAGCAGTAATGAACAGAAAAGAGTCAATTAGGCGTGAATTGGCAGTGAGATTGAGTGATGAGAAAATGAGCAGTAGCAAAAAAAGAATTTTCATGGAAGGATTAGATTCAAGAGTATTGATGAGTGTGTAAATAAGGAAAAAAGATAAAAAATTTCGTTAGATTAAGTGTTAGGGTAAAAATTGCGCTTTGAGACTGATGAAAAGATTATCTATAAAGAATTTACTCATCAAAGAAGAAATTTTTAATGATTTAGCAGCTTTAATTCATTTGTTTATTTTTAAAAATCAATAAATTTCCGAAATTTCTAATATACATTTAGAAATCTTAAACAAAATATTTAAATATTCGACTTTTACAGAGAAGTTCTGACGAATAAGTCAATTTCAAAAACACAACAATATCACATACATCATGAACTAAAAACTATATTTAGACTTTTTTTGCTATAGAATTCGAAATTTTCTAACAATCAAATAAAATAACCAAATAAATTGCAATAGCTTTTAAAGCAAATATTTAATATTTTGCAGATTATTACAGATAATACTCACTATTACAAATTTAATTTGTTAACACTAAACAAACCTCGCAAAAATTTTCATAATCCCTCGAACATTTTTATTAAAAAAAGTTTTTTCGCATAATTTTTAATTACAAAATTACTTTCAAAAATCCTATTATACTTTCTTATATAATGTTTGCTTAAAAAGTTTTAAATTACTTAAATCATGATATCACCGGCAGTTTAACCACTTTCACTTTTACTTTAACTTAAATAATGCCAATTAGTAAATGATAAAAGGGCTCAACATTTTTTTGTAATTATTTTGAGTATTATCCTGAAGATTAAATATAAAACATCAAAGGAATCTGCATAAAGTTGATTTTTAATTAAATTTCATGATTCTAAAGAGTCGTTTTATGACTTCGTCAGCATTAATTCAAGCACTTTTAATCATTAAAATTAAATCTCTTTTTACACGATAGATGAAAGACATTCAATGCAACATGTGTTTGGTTTGAATCGAGCAAAATTACCTTCACAATGTGAATTGTAAACATTGTTAGCATTCAGCTTTTGTCTCTATGATATTTAATTACAACATAATTTATTGTTTTCATGTCGCAGCATCATCACAACTCTGTTTAATTCTATTATATATACCGAATTCTTTCTAATTTAAATATCTTCCCATTGAGGGCTTTTTGAATTGTTTTGTTAGTACTTGCAAGCTCAAGGAAATGTCATTAACGAAAATTCCTAGCCTAATTGAAAATATCTTGTGAATTTGCACATGAAAAATATCATTAAAAGTTAAAAAGTGGAATTTTAATGACAGTCGAGGTGATGAATTGGAAATCTTTTTAATTATGAAGCCGCTAAATAAAATACAAACAATTCCACATGAGAGGCTCATAAAAAGTCTCTTTTTACCTTCAACATTTCAAATAAATAATGCTGACAAAATAAAATAAAAGTTTTCTCGAATTTATTGCACAAAAAACTCACAAAAGTTGGATATAAATTTTTTAAACAACCACATACACACAATTCATAAAAAAATATTTTTCCACTGCAAATACCTTTAGGGATGCGAATGAGTTACTGCTTTGAATAAATAAGTTTCACAATTTACATTCATTCATTCTCATGAGTTTATGTGGAATTTTTCGCTTCGCTTTTCTTCTTTAGCATCATCATCACGGAAGAAAGATTGAACTGAAATCGCTACCAATTGTCTCAAACATGTATTGCGGGCTACTCACATGTGTGATGTAAGCTTAAATTCATTCGCATGCTGCTAAACGAGCAGAAACAATTGTGAATAAAAAATGCCGCTGCAATGGTAGGTGAAATAAATTGATCGCGTTCATGGTTATACAAATATATTTCGATAACATTGCATACACACATATCTGCGAGATTTATATATTTATTCGCGTACTTTAATTTTTTTTAAAAGGTAAATATTATGAATAATTTTGGTCCTTACTGTTATTTTTAAATCCATCAAAATTTAATTCTTAAAATTTAATTAACATTTTTATCGTAAACTATAATCTCAAAAAAGAAGAAAAAACTATATGTGAGCTCTATTAACACTTATATTTCATCGATTTGTCGCTTTCGAAAATTCCAATTGATTTCGGCTCAATAAATGTTCCATTTTACATGCACAGCGCTCGAAAATCGACTCTCAGCTGTTCAAGCGTCAAAAGACATAAAAAAGAAGAAATTTCACTTTCATTGCGGTTTTATGGCGCTGTCATTCGAATGCGATCGATGAAAAAGATAATTGTTCAAGCTGTGCGACAAAGTGATCGAATGCAAATTTGGCGAAATAACTTATCAAATTGAAAGCATTGCATAACAATGGCGTCAGACATCATATCGACTTACATAGCACAAATCTAAATTGTTTAAAGAATGTCGTGCAGTTTGAAGGACTGTCACTCACTATGAGTCATTTCAACTTTCTTTTCATGTAATTTATAAATGAAAACTGAATAATAAATGAAATGTTTCTTGGCATTAGTTGCAGTGTCTTCAGAACAACTTTTTCACAATATTTTTCGCTTTAAAGCATCAGTTGATAATGATGAATGATTCAGTTGACATTCGGATGATAAATAATTTCTTAAGCCATAGTTTGCACTACACTTGTTTAAAAATTTATTCATTCATATTTCAGTTGTGACATTTTAAGAAAGAATTTAAAGTCAGAAAAGTCTTTATTTTTAAAATATTTTTCCTCACCTTAAATTTCAGATTTTATGCATGCTACTCGCTTATACACTTATTGTCTCATAAGCAGCTTTAACACTACTCTTATTTCTAATCATAAATCTTCACCCACAGAAAACACACCAAAATGACACGAAAATTTATGTTCCAAAAAGTTCTTGCTTTTCTTGGCATGAAGACTAAAGATTGAGATAAAAAATTGCGTTTTTCTCCTTAAATGCTCGTTTTTTGTCACTCGGTGAATAATAAATGAAAAAGAGGACAATTAAGACATTTCATGGTTTTAATGGTTCTCGCTTGCTGTGCTTGTAGACATTTATGATTATCTAACCATGCTTCGTTTAAGTTGCACCAAAAATTTAATTGCTGAAATGGCTTGTACTTCGTTAGGATTATGAAAAGTAAATTAAGTACCTTTGGGTTTATGATCACACTAAGGAATAGCCAAAGGCAAAAAAGCTTTTTACTTTTTTATTCGCTCTCAACAGACTTAAAGTATTTCAAATTCATACAAGTAAATTTCATTAAATAATAAAGTAAAAATAATTAATTTTTTAATTGCCATAATGAAAAATAGGTTTCCAGGATAGCACAATAAAAATTTTTGGTACGTATTAGATACTAAAATTTGAATTTAAGAAAATAATCCTGTTAAAAATATGTGAATACATATGGAAATTGCAACCATTTGGAAATTTATAAAAAATTGATGAAAATACTCGATTTACTTTAGCGCTTTTTTGGCGCCACAGATCAGTGTTTGTTACAAATTATAAAATCAAATTCGTTTTATAAATAGAAGCTTACACTTAGCTACAATTATTAAAGCAAAGTTGAGCTGCAAAATTTTATGTATAGCTGTCAGTTTTTTATTTTGATTACAACCGTCAAAATTTCTGTGAGTGTACCAAATTGAAGCAAGTTTTCAGAAGCTTCTTTGAATATATATTCTAATCATTTAACCATATTCAAGTTCATAAGAAAATATTTATCGTATTCATCATTCCGTTTATTTACATTAAAACATGAAAATTCAATGTGTTAATCTCGTATAATTCAAAAATGTCGCAATGATTTGAATTGATATAGATTACAAATTCATTCTTTAAAGCAGATTCTATTTGCGTAAAAATACCGGTTATTAAAGTTTTCGAGATCTCACGGCCTAACCGTGAACCAGCCAGCCGAAAAAAGTGAATGTATAAGCTCCATTTTTTTTCAAAAATGTGCCAAAAATCGCAAAAATATTTGTTTTAATTTTTTAAATCATTAAGTTAATCAAGTATAAAGTACAGGAAAAATATGAAAAGATTTTAATAAAAATTATTTATAAACTAAATTTTAATTTAAGCATAAAATCCAAATTTTTGCTAAAAACAGATATTTTTATTGTTTCACTACTTAGAGTAGATTTATAGTCTTACTTCTTAACAAATGATAAAGTTTCATTTAAAAGATGTTCACTTTTGTTTGCAACAAGATTTTTACTTTCTCAGTAATAAAATAATTATTTTATTTTTTCTCATATGCATGTTACAACAGCACAGAGATAATGATAAAAAGCGGTGCATGTAGGAGGTAGGTAAAGTTACCTCATTATTTAAAATTAAAAATAAATACCGCAAGCATTGTAAGTGAATTAATACGAAAAATGATGTTACCACGAGAAAGAATTAAAATGGCATTCAGAACGAAGGACGAGTGACTCTCTAGTGAAATTAAATTTTTTCTCCATATATGTATCTTTTGTAATGAATTCACATGAATACATAACTCACTCATTTCTCGATTGTGGTTCTTGCTGCTTTTTCGGAAGAACAAAAATTTCATTTTTATTTTTGTTTTATGGTTGCTTTTAGTGAGAACCACTGTACGAACATGTATGATGATGCTTTTGTTGCTTTGGGTTTCATTTTTTGCATTTCAACCAAATTGAATGAATTTATGAATTTTATTTAAGTATGGAAGTTTTCAAACCATCTCATCATTGTTACTGCTTTTGAACATCTGATTAAATATTTGCTTTTCATCATATGGGAGTTCATAACATAAACTCACCTCAATTATTAATATGAGTCAAATTTAGCTCAATTGTTCTTTATTGTTATCCTCGTGTAATCCAATGAAAAATTTCACGAATTTTTTCACTGTTTTCAATTTTTTTCGATTTCTTTTTCAATTAATTTTTTATTTCATTATAATCTTTTCCTTTCACACGAACCGAAATTGCTCATTAATTAAATTAAAATCCGAAACTTTCGAGTGAATGAAAATTCATAGAAAAAAAAATTCAACACAAGTCGCACGTTGGAATAAACACGATCGACTATTTGTAGTGGAGGTAGCGAACATTTATTTATAGTTTTTTCCTCCTTCTTTTTTATGCCTCTCTCGTACTCAGTCTTAACTTCTTACGCTCTGTACTATGTCTACGCGCTCAGCTCATTTTTCATATCATTATAAATTTTGCTTTTTTTGTTACTAAGTGTCTCAGTGAAAAGACAATAAAAAGAGACTATTTTGCATTGTCTCTGTTTATTGCATTCAACAAATGTCACATTCATTGAGAGCTATGTTGAGAAAATAGAAAATAAGAGAGAAAAATTTCATTTTGCATAATTTTTTTATTGTTTTCAAAGAGAAGAAGCAACACTAAGCTCGTAAAATGATGTATTTGAGTGATTATTTTCCATTAAAATAAATGTTTTGAAAGTTTTACTCATCACTTTAGATATCAATTTAAATTTTAGTTAATGCTAATTTGAAAATTATACACAATTAAGATGTATGTTAATATTGTTGTTATTATTCATTTCTCACACGTTTTCTTCACATTTTGCGGTGTTTTAGAGGAAATTTTAAAAGAAAAACAAGTCATGAAGATTCAAAGATTAAATTTTGATTTGATACGATAAATTACCTAATTTTGCAAGTTTTTTTAGGAATTTTAAATGAAAACGTCTTCAACCTTTTATAAAGTGCGTTCAAAATCAAAAACATTTTTTTTACATCTTTATGCTAGACTAAGTATCTAAAGAACTTTAAATGTATAAGTTTTAGACTGATTAGTTCCTAATTAATTAAGAATTGGGACACTTAAATTTGTAAGAAAAATGCCTGGAGGGCCAAACAAGATTTTTTCCGTTAAATTAAATTAATAAATCGCAATTCTTTTAAAAACTAGCTAGAAAATTCTAGTTTTCGCTAGATGAATTCTACTATAGCATAAAATTATTTGCACTTATGTATTTTGGATTTATTTATTTCCAAAATGTCTAATTTTGCAATTAAAAATTTGATCTGGTGAAGAAATTTTTGCAAAATTTTTCAAAAGTTTTGTTTACATTTTGCAATAATGAAATTTTTTAAAAATCATTAAAAACTCATAATCTTTATCATGAACTAGCAGTTTCAAGTCAAAATTCAGTTTTCTTAAAAATCGTAAAAATCGCCGATTAACCGGAGTGCTTTCGGCTTGCCTTAAATTAACGACTAGACAAGTTCTTATGAAAAAGTAAATTTAGAAAATTATTCGTTCATACTAAATAGCTTAAGCTCTAAGAATCAATTTAATTAACTACAAATATAAAATCATAAAAAAAGTCTTTAAAACTAACTTTAAAGTTTTCATCAAGACATTTTAAATGAATTATAATTTACATTCAACAAAAGACACAATAACTTAAAAGCTTTTCATTTTAAATTTCAAAATAGAAAACCTTACAAGTCTCAATTTATTTTACTGTCTTCACTTTGCATTGTATTTTTTAAAAGTAATCAATAAATTGAACCTGCATTAATATTATTTAAAGATTATCTTGAAATGTCACATTCTATAATTTTTTATATCAATGAAATTAACCTTTCACATCACAAACTAATCTCTGAATGATTGCCAAACGCTTTTCTATGCACATTGAAAAGTCGAATAAAAAGTGCCACAAGTCACTGATTTATTTAATTGGAATTTCTGCACAAGTTTCTCGCGAGGAATGGCAGACAATATGCGGAATTATTAATCATTCATGTGATCAATGAAAATTATTTACTAATGTGAAATGAATGAATTTAAATAATGGAACTGACATGAATTGCATAAACAATAAATAATTGTAATAGAGCTGTCAGAAAAGGTCTTTTTTATGAAATGTGAAAAATGAAGGAAAATATGTTTGACATAAGATTTATTTCTTGTGCAAAAACCAATAAAAATTTCTAGTTTTAGGGCAGTAGGTAAATCATTAATTGCATTTTCATTAATATATGCAAAAAATATTATTATCATATATTTTTCCTAATTATAAAATTAACTAAACTCTTGAACTTTGAAAGTGACTGAATTTAATTGAATTACAATAAAAAAATTATTAAAGAATTGAATTCTTAATCAAAGTAAATGCATAGTGAATTAAATCCAACTGCATATTTTTCCCATTCTACAAAGTAATTTAAGCAAAAAAAAAAACATTTAAGCTTGACATTGGGTTTTGATCGATAATCACTAACTAAGTTTAGCTTTTTTTGCTCTACTCTATCCCAAGTTTGGTTCGGAGCAACCTTTTATATGTGGTTTTAAAATTAATTGGCAATCAAGTAGAATATCAAATTATTTCTTTCTTATCAATCAAATTGAATAAAAATCAAGCTTGTAAAATCAAAATTGCCACAATATGATTAAATTAACTTTCTCGTGTGAAGCTTTTTTTTACCATTATTTCATTTTATACTGTTAAGTAATATCTGCAAAGGTCATTATAGAAAGCTTAATGAAATAATGTTCGCGTTGCACCTAAACTGCATTCAAATTGCAAGTTGTTTAAAATTTATAGTATGTTACTCGATTTGCAATTGTTGCCACGATGCTTGATATGAATCAGTTTCCCTCTAGTAAAGAAAAAAGTATTTTTAATAAAATAAATCTAGGTACAGAGCAGCAGCAGCGGTGTTTCACATACATGAAACAAATAAATTTGCTTTCAATCGAAACGTGCAATTCTTGTGCAAAAGTTTTTGTACCTTTTTGCTTTATTTTCATCTGGACATTTAAAATATTGTCCATACGTTATGTAAGAGGCATGACATTGAATATGCCTGAGAACAGAATTAATATTTCATGCATATGTGTTCGTATATTATTGACAGGACTTACAGGTAGGTAGCTGAAAAACGATATTAGCTTGTGTTGAAACATTTTGAAGTGCATGTGAATGATACGACACGATCCGGGTGAGTCGTTTTGAATATTTGCTCGAATTATCGCACAATTGAGTTTGCAGGAGCGCTGGTTTGTAAGTGGGAGTAAAAAAAGAAACAGTGAAGTATGAAAATATGATTAAATGTTAATTAAAGAAATAAATTGTCTACATTCAAATGTTTTGAATACAATTGAAATTGTAATAAACTTGTTCTTTTGATTCTTGTGTGAATAATTTTCCATTTTTTGATGTCGCCATATTCTAGGAAGTAAAATAAAAGTCAAATATAAATTTATACCAGACCAATTCAATTTAATTTCAATCGATCATTCAATTGTCCTTTCTCAGTCATTTGGATAAATATTAAAAGTAGAAAGTAGCTATTATCGAATTGTCATTTAACATTGCCTGATTACATTAAGAAAATATTCATTGAAATTTAATACAAATTCAATGAACTGAATTGATACAAGCTTTCAAAGGTGCTCAAGTATTAATTATGCATATAAGTTGATTAATTGGTGAAATTAAACAATGAATAGTTAAATATAAAATTGCTTCATTGAATTTAAATGATGTAAAATTATAGACAATTCACTGATACATCGTTTATACCATAATTGACTTATAATATTTTACATTGCAAGCATTGTTTAAACATATTCAGGCATAAAAATGTATTGAATTTCATTGTTTTTTATCATTTTTCTAAATAATAAATATTATAATGAAAAGCTTTTGTTAAACCAAATAATTACAATGTTAACAAATCCAATATTTATTAATTTTTAAATAATTTACTACATACTGAAAGCTTAATAATCTATTTTTGATTTCCTAAGTTTATTTATGTATTTTTCCAAAGAAATTGACACATTAGTAGCACAAATGATAGAGCTTCACCATCAAGTTTGAGAAAAATGAAAAATTCCTATAGAAATTATAATTTTCATTTTAAACTATCTTGTAGTCTGAAATAAATGACGGCATGACTTGTTTAAATTAACTTTCTTGAATGTTTATTACTTTTTATAGTTCATCATTTGAAAACGATATTTTATCGTGAGACATAACCAAGAAAAATGGTTAAGAATCTAAATTTCAATATGTTTGTAATAAAAAATGTTTTTAAGAAATTTTTCGCTACCGTTTCCATCCTTCTGTATTATAATATCAATTTTAAAACATACATAAGAATGAGTTGATTGATGAATGATTTTCATGAATTAAAAAATTAAAATATGAAATAATTTGTGACAATCGCTTAGGCTGCAGGTTTTTTGATACAGTTGTTCACCTTGAGATCAATTAATTCGCGTTTTTAATTCAGACATGTGGAGATTTGAAGAAAATTTGTCCAAGAAAATTTTTTGTTTTGAAAACCTTTCACTATGGTCATGAGAATAATTGATTTATATTAAAAGTAATATTTATATACAAAACATCAAACACAAGTTATCGCTTAATAATTGACACTAATCATTTAATATTTCCATGCCCGCTTCAATTGCTTGAATTATTTTCTTAAATAGGGCGTTAACAGATTCTTTACTTTGTATTTAATGTCTAAACGTTTGCTCATAAGCTAACTGCAGAACTCTTATGAACAATTTTTTTGCAATCATTTTGATCTTGACAAGTATCAATTTTAGATCATTTTCTGTTCAAAAAAGGCATTTTTAATTAATTTCACAAGGAAAAAAAGCGAGCGAAAACATATTATGTACACCAGAAGTCAAATGACTTGTAAGTTTTTGAGGTGTTTGCGAATAAATGACTAATGATGCAAAAATTTTACGACTTTATTACAATCCTTTCTGATACAAAACCGTGCTTTATTTTATGTAACTGAATCGCAATTTACTTGAAGTGAAAATTAATTTGATTAATAATAATGAGTTTGAAAATTCTGTAAATATTCTTACACCACAATTATTAACCTTTTTTCAATTTTATAATAAAAAACACCAAAACATGACTATGAATTAATCAATTTTTCGCCTTCTGGCAAGACATTTTTGACAGATTAAAAATTAATAAGCAAACATTCTATCAGCCTCTCGAATCCATGACTAAGCTTAGCCCAAGTCGATTAACATTACATGCATATATATGGCTTAAATAATCACTGACCGATCAACAATTAGCATAATCATGCAGATACATTAATGTGGCTTATAATTTTTTTGAATTTTTTTGTTTTGGCATTCGTTTACTTGTTTTTTAATTGTGTTTTGAGAGCACATGTAGAACCAACATTAGAACGTTTAAATTTACTGAAAAGAATTAATTATATGTTTCTTGATTGCTAGTATTATTGCTATTACAATAGAAAAAGCCATTGACCTTTGAAATGAAGGAAGTTTGACTGATTTTACCTAATTTAGAACACATGTGTTCTTGTTGTAGCAAACGAAGCGGCAACGAATAGTATCTGATGAAAATGAAAGTTCCTTACATTGAGAAATTCAATATTTGCAAAGTTAAAGATAAAATCTCCATGACCGATTCAAGTTTATATTCATAGTCGACCATAAAGCATTTAAAAATTCGAAACAGATATTTAACATTATTACATCCAACTATTTTTGCATATCTCAATTATGTCTTTAAATTTATTCAGTTAAGTCAAACAGCACAAATGTCAAAAGAAATTTAAAATTGATTGAAATTTTATGGTGATTTTAGTTTTAAATTAAAATCTCATTTCATTGCTGAAACAAATTTAAATGATAAGCAAATTTTCTATTTACATTTAAACATCTGAGACTAATTTCAATTAAACAAACAGACAATGCATATATGACTATATCACAGCTGCAATTGTTTTCATGAGATTTATTTTTCAAGTGCATTTAAATAGTTCTTTATGGTCTGATCTCACTTGACCAGTTAATGGTTTTCTACATTAACAGACATCAAGGTTTCTTTTCTTTTCTTCTTTCTTCTCATTTCTGTCCAACAGTATGCACACAATTTCACAAATCGAAGGTACTCGCTCGCCAACTTGTCGTCATCGACTTGCGTTGTCTGTCCAACCATAAGTGTGTAATGAGAGTGAAACGATTGCGTTTTATTGGTGAGAGATTGCAGTCTCCTTTAAATGAATAATTTCAAGCCTTTAACTTTTTCTGTGAGCTTGGTATACATGCGTATGTGAATGCAACAAGAAAAGAAAATTGAAGTGAGCTAAAATAAAGAGCCTGAGTCATTTAATATGTTATCGAATCGTGAGTTGTTCGTCGTATTTCATACCTTGGACAGCGCTGTCTCTTGCATATACGCACCTAAGAGTGAGAGAGCATTGAATGAGAAAATGCCGCAAAACTGCCTTAATGACCCAATGATAAATCCAGTTTTTTATCAGCCACACACATATAAAATTTTCACTTCCGGACAAAACATTTACCGCCTATTAAATAACAACATGAATAAAAATATTATTAATCTTTTGTTTGCACATCAATATCTCACATTTTTCAACGGTAAAAACATGCTTCTTATACGCAATTATCATAACTTTATATCACTTACTTAAATGAGTTATCTCATCGACATTACCTCTTAATTAAATCCCAACACTCAACTATTGTTTCATTTTTTTTCTATTAGACATACATGCAGACAGACAGTAAACATAAGTTTACACGTATTCGAGAGATTTTTACAAAATGCTATAAAATTAATTTTTTTCACTTGTGAAATTAAATTAAAAAGTTATGAATAATGAGAAAAGAAATGGAAACTTTTTGAGTTTTTTTTTTTGAAATTTCAGCTACTTCGAACTAATAAACAAGGAGAGGGAAAAAATAGTTTTGTTGATAGTTGATTGTCAAGATAGTCAAGATAGTTTTTGATAGTTTTTAATCAATGATAGTTTAAATCTTGATAGTTTTTGATAGTTTTTTTGATAGTAGAAAAAACTATCAAGATAGTTTTTTGATAGTAAAAATTATGATAGTAGACTATCAGGTAAAAAACTATCAAGTTGATATTTCAATCATGATAGTTTCTGATAGTTTTTATGATAGTTGGAAATTCTATCAAGATAGTTTTTTAATAGTGAAAATCATGATAGTAGACTATCAAGTTAAAAACTATCAAACTGATATTTTAATCTTGATAGTTTTTGATAGTTTTTTTGATAGTAGAAAATCTATCAAGATAG
>JACWBX010001105.1:0-18837 GCA_014622435.1 Polypedilum pembai
TATCAACCATATTTTTCTGATGAGTTATTGAAATGTTATGAATTTTCAAATATAAAAAACGGCTAAAATTTCTTCGAAAAACAGTTTTTAGGACGGGAAAAATGAAAAATTTTCTAAAAAAATTTTAAAAATATTTTTCCCGTGCTATATCATAATTATTATAACTAAAAAACACCAGAACAGATTTTTCTGATGAAATTTTTTTTGAGTACCGAGTACCTGGTACCCAAGAGGTACCCATTTTTTAGGTACTGGTACCTCTCAGGTACTGGTACCTCAAAGGTACTGGTACCAAAAAAATCTAAGGTACTGGTACCTTTGAGGTACTAGTACTTTCCGGGTACCAGTACCTTTTGAGTACATAACAACTCTGAATCCTAAATAAATTATGATTATTTTAGCTCAGTAAGTCATCGTATTCTGGAACTTCCTTGTTGAAGAAATGAGTAATTTTAATAACAAAGAGAGAAAGAATAAAAACAAAGAAGAAAGAACAATCATCATTTTTGTTATCCATCATCTCATCCTCTTTCTCCCATACTTATAGCGTATCATTAGTAGCAAATAATCATACCACAGCAAAAAAAAAAAACAATTCAATTCAGTTTTGATGTTTTTAAGTCATACATATACGAGAGAGTTGAACGGTTGATCACAAAGGAATAATAAAAGAAGTCTCTGTTGCTGTTCTCCCCAACATTACTAGATATCTACTAGAGAAAGGAAAAAAAATAATTGTCTGACATTCATGTACACAATAACGCGAACAGGTTCATTGCCATTGAGAGATATCCAAATACACACAATATATATAACTCTCTGCCTGCTCGCCTGCCTGTCTTTAGCTAAGAAATGAGCTAATATTGCTACTCGACTTGACTACCATAAGATTAGCGATTTTAATGCGATGTCACTTGTCAGTTGATGAGTGTGTGCACTGCTGCCTGCTATTATGCTCAACACGAGTTAATTTTCAAGCAATAAGCACTAGTTGCTGCTACTACTGCAAAGAAGATTTATCTTTCACTGATGATGAGTTTCCTATCCTTCTTTTTTTGTCGTTGTTGTTCGCGCGCGATACATTAAATCATCAGATAATTGAAAAGTGACTTCATCAGCTATGTAAAAAGAAAATTTCTTTTTATCTATTATTTATAGATAGACAAAAGCAATAAATTTCATCATCATGTGAATTTAATAAGATTTAAATTAAGCAACAATCTTAGCTCGGTTGTTTGTTTATCATTCGACAATGCACAGTCCCGTATGCCATAGTATGATGTGGACGATGAATAAATAACAAAATCAAATTTTTCTTTTCGATCAATCGAGAGAGCGAGCTTAATTTAAAATGATTATGAGGACATCCAAGTGAATATCATTTGTGAACAACGTGATTTACTTTAAATACCAAATTTATTGTATTTTTCTCACTTAGTATTGAGAATCCTATATTTATTGCGTCTCACAGCTATTGCGCTACTGTTATTTTTTCAGGGTAGGAGAATTTTCGAGATTTTTTCTCCAAAATTGATAATTTTATTTTCAACACTAAAATTTTTGATTTTCGAAAACTCAGCTTCAAAGAATTTAATTTACTAAGAAAATTTTTGACTTTTTATTTACATTTTTTTAGTATTCAAAATTTAAATTTTACGATTTTTGTAACTATAGTTTTCAATTTCACCTGATTTGATAATGATTTTTGGACAAAATAATTGCGTGTATTCTCGACTACAACAAATTGCGCGTGCAAGTCATGAACTACGATAGAAAATAAATTTTTTGTTCTGCTGCACCATAAATCCACCATAGCAACACCTTATCGGTGACGCGGTATTTGAAGTGAACCGACTTACAGTGGAACATGCAAAAAATAAAAGGTGCATGACTATTTCCATAAATTCCATTCATCAGTGAGGCAGATTCATGACAACAGCGAGTATGTGCACGGAGTAAAGCTAGTAAAGAATTTATAGAACATTGATATGGAATGCAATAATGAACACACTTATGGCAGTACATTTAAGGCAATCAAATTGATTCGGAGTGTTGAATGCAGCAGTGTATTGGCTAATGTGGCATGGTGTGATAAAATTAATTTATGTTTATGCTTCACACTTTATCGTCGTCTTTTCTATCTAACTGCTGCCTTTTTACCATTTTCATCGCATCTTCCTCTCTCTCTCTCTGTACCTGCCGCTTACTTATCACAAATTAACTTAAGTAGCTTTTTTCTTTTCTACTTTAAGTCATGTGCCCAATAGAGCTTCTGTGTGTTTTTAATTACTTATAATTAATAATAAATTTTAATTACTCATTTGGCTAATTATCCACACACCAATTGATGGTTATTAATGTCTTTAATTAACAGGATGAATCCCGGCTACAAAAGATTTCAATTTATCCAGCCGACAATCAGATGAAAGTCAAGTCAACAAAAAAGAGCTTTCATCTTATAAGAAGTCAATAAATTTTTTTAATAAAAAATTTTCTGTCATTTTTGTTTGGCTGTTCAGTTAATCAGTTTTAGTGAAGAACAAAATGACATTTTCATCAGATTGTCCATAATTTTAGCTTTTTATAAAAGAATGTGTAAGTTTTTAAACATTTTTATTTTGATAAGTTTGTTCTATAAGTGAGACGTAATAATCGATTCAATGAACCTATAATAAAGTAACCATATTAAACATTTAGTCAGACTTGGTTATTTTAAATTTCGGAAAATAGTTCTTTCAAAGGTAAAAATTTATCTAGAATTTCAAAAAACTGTCATATAACATAATTTTAAAAAGTTAACTTTTAAAAAAATTATTTCAAATGGCTCCCAAAAGTGCATCTCAGTAGATTAATATTGATTTTAAAAAAATTCTAAAAGCCTAAATTTCTTTTGACTATAATTTTAAATTTTGCTTTAAGGCTAAAATTTGTTTATTTTGTTATTAAATATCAAAAGTGCGCTGAAGATCTTTAATCAATGCTGTGTCTTTTCCACATATGTTTTTTTTTTCATTTTTCTCCGTAATTTCAATGAGATTTCGTTGTCATCACAGCAGTTAATATTAAAACTATGCTATATGTGTACAATACGCGGAGTAAAGGATTGTCCAATTTATGTAAATGGCAATGCAAATCTCATGCTTAAAATCACCTGCTTTCGCATGTTCCTTTAATCTCGATCAAAATATATATTTTTTGGTCAATCGAATACTGCAATAATAATAATAATATTGAATCATGGTCCAAAAAAAGACTGAGAGACGCGAGTATGCATTTCCTCCAAAATGAAGCAGTGAATTGTAATAAAGAATGCATGCGAAGCGAATATGCATGAAAACACACAGCACAAAATGCAAATAACATAAACAGGCATTCTTGGCAATCATGAAACAAATTGAAATCCATCGAAAATGCAACAAATTCTTCGTTAATGAATCGAACATGAATGCAATGAAATGAAATGAAATGTAACACGATTTTAAAGGCTTTTACGAAGCATGTGTACAATACGTATTGCGTTGACAAAAATTTTCGCTTGTCGCTGCCTTATTTTGTTAACTTTACTTATTTTTTGGTCAATATTTTTGTGAAAGAGAGAGCAGCCAAGATTTTACTGATTTATTGTACACACAAAAGAATGAGAATAAAAATATTTAATTGACATGAAATTTTAATTTATTTTTGTTTCAAAGCATTTCGAAAACAATTTTAATTTTACAAAAAATTTTAGAATTTCGAAAATATCGATTTGATAAGGAAACATTTTCTATTAATTATTTAATGAATAATGACATTTTTTAATTTTGAGAAAAAGATTTGATTTTTGAAAAGTCTTTTATTTATTTTATTTCTACACCTTGGTTTATTTATTCATGAACTTTAATACCAAAGTTTATAATTTATGCGACATTCTTCTCTATTCAAATAAAAGTCATGCAATTAATAATATTTCGTTCACGATTTTATGAAAAGTGCAATTAGCGCATGAAAATAATATCTCATTAATGTCAACAAACTTTTATTTTTATTTTGTGAATAAACAAACACGATTTTTGTCCATATATGCATTTTTTGATCTCACAGCATAATTACAAAGCTGATAACATTGTATAATTTCTTGTGTTGTCGTTCACGCCGCACTAAAATGTATCCAATCAATTTTCAATTCCCTTCGAGCATAGAATCTTGTTCTGTTGAATAAAGAAAAAAGAGTAAAGATAAAGAGGAGGAGAAATTGGGGAGAAAAATCCAATTTAGTTTATTGATAATTATCTTAGATTATCAGCGCTTTAAGAAAGCAGAAGAGAGATTGGGTTATATAATTCAATTTATCCATTTTTGGAATGGCTCATTTTATGCCTTCTTTCTCACTAATGCGCTTTCATTCAATATATACATTCATGTATGTTTAATATCGAGAAAATAGATGCACGATTGCCACAAGCCAGTGTATTTGCCTCTTGAGACCTCGAGTGTTTAATATCGATTGCTAGCTATCTTCAAATTACACCCAAGATGCCTTCTTCTTTCTCTTCTCCTTTTTCATTTCCAATAATCAGTTCTCTTGAAACAGCGAAAAGGAAATAAATTGCTCTTTACACACATGTATGTTAATGAGTGAGTTATGGATTTTGCTCTAGCTCTACATATAACATACCAAGTTTAGATTTATCTCGTGAAAAAATTATATGTGTGTGTAGAGCAATGCTAAGGTTGAAAGAGTCAATATGAGTCATAGTTTGAAATAATATCATTTTGTGGAAGGTGAACGAGAGAGCAAATTAATGAAGGAGTTTTATAGAAATGGAATTTGAAAATCAACGACACATCAATCATCAGACAATAAGTACTTTGCGGGAGTGAAATTTTATTTCAAGCAAAAATAAATTCGTAATTTGAAGAAATAAATTTTTTTACTTTCTTAGTCATCAGTTTGATAATAAGTTTGAAATTTGGTTCAGTAACTTGTCTGAAAGCTAGAGAGACCGTATTGTTGCGTGTTTTATACTCTTAATTTAAAAAGAAAATACATTATATTCATTCAAACTGTTTTAGTTATAACCTTAACAAATTTAGAGAGAAAATAATTAAAAGCAGCATAATTAGCTTCTATTCTGAAATAGTGTTTCAAAAGATATTTCATTAAATTAAAATATTTGTTTTTCATCATATTTTGTACTTCTTTGAGATAATTATTGAATTTTGTTTTAATAATGCTTGACAAAAAGTAAAATTATGTTCTAAGATTTATTTAAAATAAAATAAGATATAAAAAAGTAAAATTAAAAATTGAATTTAAACGAATAAAAATTTGAATAAAAATTTAAATAAAAATTAAATTTCAAACATGGTGTTTTGATTTTTCTCAAGATTTGCATTTTAATATACAATTCATTATTTCAAATATTAAAATTTTCATACAATTTTATTATTGTGAGAAATAAAATAAATCAAAGAAAAAAGAAAAGTTCAACCCAAATATACCACACAATAAATTCTCTTAATTTCAATTATCACAATCGAAAAAGAAATGAGTCTTGCACAATTTTGATAAATGCAAGTAAATTTTTCATATGTTCTTCTTTTTTTGTGCCTTGCTCCGTGTACGAAATTTCAAAAGAAAGTGCACCAAAGAGAAGAAAAAGCATCCGTGAAATTATTTTTCTCTGTTTTTTTATTTCAATTTCTTTCTCTCAATGCAGTGCCATTTCAGTGATTGATGTAATGAAGAACAAAAGCGCGAGGTGTATTTTATTTATTTTATTAATTCGGCCGTTGAATGTTGAATGGGATAATAATGACCTTGCAGTCACGGTGGCTTTCGGCAGCGAGCAGCCTTTATTATTGAAAAAAAAACTACACTGAACTGCTCTCTGTCCCGTCAAAAAACTTACCTCGAAGCTACCAATTAAGCAAAAGCATACACTTAGAGTGAGAGAGATAAATATGAGTCAGATTTCAAATATCATAAGCTGCTGCTGCTGCCGTGTGTGTGAAAGTACACAATATACACACGGCATGGCATGGAGAATTGATGAAAGATTTAAATGACAGAGAGAACAACGAAACTGACAAATACATTGCGAGTGTTTTGATAATTTATTGAAGATTAAATTTTTTTTTGCTGCTTCTGGAATTTACACATTCAACTCTGCCATCTAGTTTTATTTTTTTGGCAATTTCTCCCTACAGCATTCAACAACTACTTTTATGAAACAAGAGAAGAAGAAAAAAATACTCAGAATTAAGCAAGGAATATAATAACAAAAGAGAAGCTAAGAACATAAAAAAGTGTATGGATGAATAAAGAAATAAAGGTAAAAAATGTAGTTCACTGACATATATTTCTTCTTCTCCTTTTCTCTTACTTTACTTTATGAAATGATGATGATGACGACGAAGCTGGTTGAAGTCTTTTAAATTTTTTCTCTCTCTCTCTCCTGTTCTTATTCTTTCAGGTATAACAAAAATTTTGCCATCTGTTTGAAGTTTAAGTTGAGCACCCATGAATTCCCTTCATTCATTAAAACTAAACATTCGTCGCTTTTGAATTTTCTGTTAAACTCTCTTTTTTTGTGAAATATGAAGGAAGGAAAATGAAGTTTGAATTATAAAATAATTAAAAAAAGGAACTTGAATATGAAATTTTCTTTTTTAAAAAATAATTTTTGAAATTCAAGAAAGTATTATGCATAATTTTATTATTTTAAAGTCTTTATGTTTTTATTATATAATATTAATTTGCAATAAATTTAAAATATAATAAGAATGACAACTCTTGATAGTGCCATTTAAATTGGGAAAATTTGTATGAAACTTTTAATTTTTTTGCAAATTTGTAAATATTAATGATGTTTGAATGCGTTGTTGTAAACCCAATGTAAACTGTTAATAGACATTAACCTTTGGATTTCAATCCGTTAGCTATGATGATATTGATTTTTAGGTATTATTTTTATATGTGAATCTGAAAAATAAAACTTTATATTGCTTAATACAAATAATTAAAAATTTCCTGTAAAGTTTCAATAGAAATTAAAAAAAGCTAAAATAATTTTCAATTTCAATAAAAAATTAAATTTTTATTTCAGAAGTAATTTTTTCTTTCTTAAAAACTAGACAAACAAAAATATATTAATATTTCTTCTTCATGTGTAACTTTCCTATTTTTAATGAACCAAATTTCCTTAAAATTAAATGAATATTTACAAAAATGTGTGTTTGAGTGAAATTTAATATTTTAAAAATATTTACAAAAGATGATGGCAGTGATGATGATGAAAAAATTTCCACTTGTGCGATATTATAAGGCACATCCACAAATTTTGGAAATGTTTGAGATCATCAGCAAATCGAAAAATATTTTTGATCTTAAATAATAGTACTGACTAGCTGTAACCACTATTAATTCTAAATTTTTGTTCTCCAATTATTTGTCTTCCTTACACATAAATAAATTAAACTTAAATCATAATAAAAATAGTTCAAAAACACACGAAATTTTTTTATGAAATTTTGGTAAGTTGTAGCCAATTTTAAGAAAGAGCTGCACGTTTGGAACGTCTGAAACTATTTTTTCATTTCTTTGTAATACGGTGGAATTATTTTTTCCTTTTTTGTTCAATCAGTCTTTGAAAAATATTTTTTTTATGTTCACACTGCAGAAGGCACAATTTGAATAAATTTTTTGAACAATTATTTTTTAGTACACTTGAATGTTTGTGTTAGGCACAATTTGATTTGAAAAGTTGTCACCTTGCTGCATTTGTAGTCCTGGACATCCACTGTCGTTGTGTTTAGTCAGTAGTGACATGCGTGAAAAAGTTTTGCTGCATGTCGTGCATGAATATTTTTTGACATCTGAATGAGTCTGCAAATGTGCTCTTAAATTTGAACGATCAGCAAAAGCTCGATGACAAAATTGGCACTGGAATGGTTTCTCGCCAGTATGAGTTCTGATGTGTCCCTGCAGTAGCCATGGTCGTGAGAAAGCTTTACCACAAAGATGACACTTGCAGGGCAACGTGTGGGTTCGAATGTGCATTTTCAAAGCTCCAGTTGAAGCATAGACTTTGCCACATTCATTGCATGTCACAGTTTTTTGTGCTTGATTATTTTCATTGGCAGCACAGTGGAACTGCTGATGCTTTGATAAACCTGAATATGTTGAATAACTCTTTCCACAATCAGGACATTGATAGCGTGGTGGAGCAGTTGATTTTTCGCCCTTTTCCATTTTTACAGCCTTCTGAATGTTTGAATTTGATGTTGATTTTTCCATTAGCACTGAGATTGAATAATTTGTTGGAATTTCTTCAACATGTGATGGAGTTGTTGGTGGTGAGATTGAGCGCATTGATGCATTTGAAGATGATGCAAATGAATTGTATGAGGCATGACTTGATGTTGGCGATAATGAAGACTGATCAACTGGCAACAAATTGTGATGATGATGATTTAATTGATATGGCATGTAACGGTGTTGGCTGTAATTTTCTGTTTTCACATTTCGACGATAATCAGATGCAGCATATGGTTGAATGAAGACTGGTGCTGGTGGTGAGACTGAAGAATCACGAATATTGCGAGCTGACATATATGAAGGAGGTGAGAGTGAAGCATCACGTACAGGTGAAATTGGATGATGATAGAGTCGACTGTAGGTCTCTGCTGGTGGATATGGAAATCCAGGGAAGGCGATGTAGTTGTGATAGGGATTGGGTGAAGTTACTGGCTTATGCCATGATGAAGGATTTGAAAAATTTAATGGTTCCATTGAGGGTGATGAAGCTGGTGAAATTTCTGATTTTGTCTTGTGTGTTGGCAATGGTGATTTTGGATATACATATACTGGCTCAACTGCTACTGCTGGTGACTTTGGCGAAACAAGTCTAATTTCTTCCATAATTTTTTTCGTCTCACTTTCCATCTTTAATGACTTGGCTTGCAATTTTTCAGTACGAAGGAGCAAATCTTGTGGCTTTGTGCTCAAATTTTCTGGTTCCATTTCTGAATCTGATTCTGTTTAAAGAAAAATTAAAAATTTTATTAGAAATTTTATTTTTATTTTTAATTTTTTTTTGAGTTCATAAAAAATAACTCAGAATTTTATTTAATTTTTAATTTATTTGTAATTCTTACCTTCTTTGACAATAAAGACTGGTCGCTTTTTAAGCGGACAATGACTGTAATTTTTCTGCATTTTTTAACTTTTTTTGTTATCCAAGTGTTAAATTTTTTCACTTAAATTATTTTCAAAAAAATCCTTGTTCGGTAAATATTTAGTTTTTTTTCACATTAAAATTTTTAATTATCCTTTTTTTGGTTCTTGTTAATTTTTTCACTCACAAAAATTTTATTTCCTTATTTTTTTCTTTTTATTCAAAAAAAAAATATATTTTTTTCTTCTTTCTTTTTTATTTCTTTTTAAAGAGAAAAAACTCAAATAAAAAAGCGAACTTAAAAGAAGTTACCACGGAAGAGGTCTACGTTGGAATGAGATTCCTTGTGAGAGAACCTGCTTATTTATAGTCTTCTGCTGTAGTCAGTTGAGAGACACCTGGCCTGGAAGAAAACACTGACTTCTCTCTTCTCTCTCTCTTTTCCTGAATATACGGGCGCACGTGCCACTTGAGAGAGAGAAAAGCAGCTGCAGAGCCAATCGTAGTGTAGTGATCCAGAGGTGTGGCTAATTTTTAATTTTAATAAAATCAAATTTAAAAAAATTAAATTTAATTTCTTAATCATTTTCTAACAAAGATTCATTGTAAAAATTTTCAAACGATTCTTAGGAACACATTGAAAGTTTTATTTTAAATCAATTTTTATTAAATTTTTACTCATTGGTTAAAAATTTACTTATTCGTTTTCTCTCGCTAAAATTTATTTTTGTATTTGTGAGATTTGAATGTAGTGGTGTATAGCTCTCTCAATACTTCCAAACGCAGGTGTTCAAAAGTACTGGAAGCAGTTGATCACAAACTGGAAATGTGGTGCAATATGAATTGAAGTGGTGAGAGAGAGAAAAGTGAGAGAAACTGATCGGATGGAAATATGGGAAATAAAGCAAGAAATTGGCTCATAATGCACAGAGAAACTCGCGCGCGAGAGATATTATGCACAAACAGGTTTTTGCCTTGCTGCTACTTTTTGCAGACCATTTCCTTGGATGATGACGAAAATTTATCAATTATTGATCCCTTCCTAAAAATATATGAACACATTTCAAAAATTTTACAAAAAAGCTATTGTATCCATTGTGTGAAGAAAAGGAAGGACCATTAAATCTTAGCGCACACATATTAAGAATTACATTGCATCTGCTGTCACCTAAAAGTATATTTATTCCTTAAAGACACATTCTCTTCCTTCTTTCGCAATACAATACATAGCGTAGCATTTTTATTTTTGGTGAGGGGTCAAATCTTCGCCTTTTATGTTGCTTAAAAGAATAAGATGAAGAAATGAGCAGATGAAAAATATAAAATCACTGCTGCTGCTGCATACATGGTGTTCTCTCGCTCACTCATGTATATTTTTTTTCAGAATCAAACATTATAACGGAAAAAAATATTATTATTATGATTATGGTCCTCTTCTTGTACAATACCTTAAATTTCTTTTCTTCTTTTTTTGTGAAGTTATGCTAATGAGAACTTTTCAAGATTTTTTATTTCCTGAGATTGAATTGATAAAATGCATTTTGTGTGCTTTTTACTTGCTTATTCTGCAATTGCATCGGCACGCGTGACAGATGTTTGATTTCATTTCCGAGTTACAATTCTCTATGGAATTAATGCTACTTACTTTTGTTATATGAATGAATGGAAAATTTAGAGAAATTTGATTTTTTAAAAATAATTTTCTTCTAAGAATTAAAATAATTTGAATTTATTAAATATAAAATTGAAATATTTTATGGTTTGAAAATTTAAATCTTTTAGAAAAAAGTAGAATTTGCAAAACAAGCTAGTTTTTGAACTATAGGTCATAAAAGTAAAAAATTCTGAATAAAATTCAAAATTTTCTATCACACATTAAATTTTAATTGAAAAGTGATTATAGATTTGATTTCCTTGAAAATCTTTTTCTTACAATTTCATGTTTAACTCTACAATTATTCTAGCTATATTATTAAAATTGTAACAACTCAGTTGTAAAAACGTTCAACCCAACTGTGATATATCAATTTACACAAATAGCCAAAAAAGAACTGTTTTAATCCCTTGCAAAACAGAGAAAAATAAAAATTTTCTGCAGGTGATGAGAATGCATAGCGCTAGAATATTTTATAAATAAAATGTAATACACATGCATTTTGAGAACTGTAAAACTATTCAATTCGCAACCCCTAATTTCACTTCTATATCATTAAAACTTTTTTACTAATTTGTTCCATATAACAATCAACTATGTGTACAGATTTAAATCAGAGAGAGAGAAAAACAGATGCATAGAATGGCTGGTAAAAAATACCGTTGGCATCAATTTTCATTTGATTGGAAATAAAAACGGTAAGCCACATGTGACTTGTACCGTTTTCATACGTAAAAAGGGATTTGTATGTTATTCTGTTCGCTCTTGAACTTGATTCAAATTGAAAAGAGTAGAAAAAAGGTGCCTAATGGAAATTTTTGCTAGGAACAGAAAGAGAGAGTTGACAGGTTTTGGGATTCATGATGATGGATAAAATATGTGTGCGAGCAGATGGGTAGAAAACTGGAATTTTATAAGAGTCCGTTATGTTTTTGTGATTGAGGGTTAAAAGAAAAAAAAATTGCTTTACTTGAATACCTTTGAATTATGATTTTTAAGAAAAAAAACAAAAAGTAATTTAAAATTAAATGAAAATTTATATGTAATAATTTCTGTAGAAAAAGCTTACATTTTCATAGTGTACTTAAGAAATTCGTAAAAATTAATGTTTATCCTAATCAGAATCTGGCTCTTAACCTAGCTATGTCTACAAATTTGTCTTATATAAATTTTAATACTCAAATTTAAGATTCTTGTTGTTTGCTTGATTACTTGTTTTATTACTTATAATTTATTTACCTAGGTATTTCACTAAAATATTTTGATAAGTAGAAAATGTTACTTTTTTTATGAAATTATTTTAAATCATATCTAAAGAATTTTAATAAATCTAAAAAGTGCAGATATAAACTCACCAACCTTGTATTACTATTCAGTTCTGCTTCCATGATAAAAAGAAGCCTCAAGAAAAACAATTGTCACGAACATGTGTTTGAAGATATAAAATTCAGCCACAAATGCATAAATCACCGTTGAGTGACTAATTCAAATTCTAAATAAACATCGAAAGATAAAAACACAAAAAGAAGAGAGAAGAATTTAAGACAATTCAAAAAAACAAATCTGTTGTTGTGTTGTCAACATTGAAAAGCAATTTTAGGAAATAGAAAATTAAAAATAAAACAAATTTGAATTTTATAAATTTTTTCAAGAATATCTCTTTAAATGCCGATGTGTGTAAAAATAGAAAAAAAAATTCCCTCAAATTGCCATGAGAAAAAAATAAGCAGTGAGAAAGGTAAGCTGAGAATATTTAGCTGTAATAATAATTTCTATTTTGCCGTGTTTCCCATGATTATTGCAACGATCCGGGGGAATTTCTGATCCACATGTTTGCCAAATGAACATGAAACATACAATTTATGATTAGGGGAAATACGTTTCTCTTTTTTCTCACCAATACAAACTCAAAAGCATCGCAAAAAGTTGGGAAGGAAGATTTTTTTTTCTCTTTATGCACATCTGCGAACAAGAAGGAATTTTAGCGAGGAATTTCCCTCATATGTTTACAAAAAATTCGGAAATTCTCCCACAATAGTCCTTTCTGGCGCTTGAGTAAAGGAAAGTTGTAAATTATGCAAATTTTGCCGACTCATTCAAAACATATGTGTGTGCGGATGGATATTCATTAAAGGAAGAATATTTAAATCATAAATCCCATAAACACTGAGGATATTCTTTTCTTAGCAGCCTCTAAGGCGCCAAAGGTGTGAAAAAATTCCCCAGAAAAAGATCTATGGCGCACATAGAAACATATCCTTGGAAATTTTCAGTAAAAAACCAAACATTTTGACGCCAGATGACGACGGAACTGAGAATGTTTACTTTTCGCACCCATAAATGCAATTAAATCTTTACTCCTGTGTCTCTCTATTTCAAGGTATCGAAATAATAAGAAAAATCTGGAAACCAAATGTGCCAAAACACACTCTCGCTTGGGCACATGTTCGGCGAAAACGTGTGAAAATTAACAAACTCATAAGAATTTATTTAAAGCATTTAAGTCATTTAAACCTAGGCGAAAACGATAGTTTGTTATTTTATGTGAGAAAGGAATAATTTGTTTTTACTATTCTTAGAATATTTATCAAAGTGATAATTTTTTATGACTCATGTGTTATCCAGGCCTTTCTTTCTTTGCTGATAAATGAGTCAGAATTTCAAATCAATTGCAGAAGCCTAATTTAAATTTCCTAGCCATCTAAATGCGCAAAATTTGATTACATGACTACCTGAAATCGAAACAAAATTGATTTGGAAATTATACAGTGATCTTGAGAAGAAACTTTTAGATTGATATCTTTCGACTTTGTGATGAAATTGCTTTGAATTTAATGGTAATTTGTGACGTCTCTGATGCTTTAGGAATAATTTAAAGAACAAAAACAACAGATGCAAAATGAACAAATATAAAGAGGATTTAGAGTAAGTTTAAAAGTTTAATTTGATTTTAAAGTTGTCAAAGTAATATAAAAACTTAAAGTTTCCATGTTTAAAGTATTGAATTTGAGAATTTTTGACAAGACTGCATTTATTTCTTTCTTACTCAATACTAAATTTTATCAATTTCATTCATCTTCTTTTATTTGTGATTTTTACTACCTAAGGATTTTTTTATAAAGAAAATATGTGTATGTATAAGATATATTTGCCTATTTTATTATGAATTCAAGGGAATTTCCAGAAAAATGAGTTTTTCCATGTAATAACAAAATTTTCTGAATTCCCAAAAAATCTTCAATTTTCTTTAATTATTATATAAAGAATTTATTAAAACTTATTATAGTGAAGTAAATAAAAAAAATAAAAGTTTATGCAAGTGGTATGAATACTATCAAAATATTAAAAATATTATTATATATAAATTAATGCTTAGAGCAAGTAAAAGTACTCTATTTTGAAGGATGTAAATTTTATCAAAAGTACAAATAATTTTCATATATTTTTCATATAAACATTCATTTTTTTCAATGATTACTTTGTTTTATTTATCAAGAACTTTAATATCTAGCTTTGATTAATTTGCTATCTATTCCAAAAATTGACAGAATTTTGTAGATTTAATCATAAAATTTAAAGAATTTCAAACTTTTATGAAATTTTTATTCAAAAGTTCTAAAAATTTCTATTTCTTAAAAGATACTTTTCTTGTCTGATTAATCTCTTAATTGCTTTTTCAAATCTTATCTTAAAAAGTTCAAAATTCTTCATCTTTACTTTAACAAAATTCCTTTTGCGGTTTCATTTGCGAGCTAATGATGTAAAAGAAATCTTTAACGAAAAAAGTAAAAGCACAATGAAGAAAAAATTAAAAGTAAAGAAATGAAATTTTTTGCATCTTGCACGTATCCTTGCGCACAAAAAGCGAATAACTGATGCTATTTACAATTCATGTCAATTCAAGCGAATAAAAGGTGTTGAAAGATGCCGACAAGAAAGCAAATCCTCTCTCCTTCTCTTGTGTCATCTTCTGCAACCTTTTGCACTGCAAACAAAATCGAAATGAATCTCGATCGAGAGAGAGAGAGAAAGAACGAAGCAGAGAAGAAACCTCAAAAAACCAATAATTCATAAGTTTCTCTTTTCTTAGCAGCAATAAAAACAAAAAAAAATTCTTTCAAAAAGATTTATATTCTCTTCGTCGTACTTTTTTTTGGCAAGGTACATCCAAACATACACATATTGCGCTTCTTTGTCGGCACGATAAAATGTCATTATTTTTCTTCTCTCTTCTCTTACTCTGTGCTCAATGTGCATCAACAAAGCAAAAGTGATGTAACATAAACAGATTTGTTCAATTTACTTTTTTTGCGCTCACATTGAATAAGAAGATGAAATGCAAACAAGTGTGTGCAAAAATGCATGAAAAGGAACCGACGAATTAATTTCTGTTTTTCCCTTTTTCTGCTTTTTTGCACCAATAGGATTATATCTGTGATGGATGAATAGATTTCAATGCTTGTGGATGTTTAAAGTCATAATTTAGTCTGAATCGTGTTTTGAAGTCAATATTGAAAATGCCGACAGATGTATTACCCAAGAGAGAAAAGATTAGATTGAACTTCTAAGACGGAAATTTCGCATCGCTTTGAAGGTATTAAGAAAAATTTATTAATTTGTGGTTAGTTTTGCTTCTGGAATGTGCAAACTTGAATTGCAAATATTTTTCTTGTCTTGAAGTACTTTCTTTAGGTTATTAGACCTCACAGAAATTTAACTATTCAAATTCTACAGTGTTACATAGAATTTATTTCAATTTTAAAATTTTTTATCTGTTTCTGATAACTTATCAATTTTATCTTTGTGAAATTAAAAAAAATATTCAGTCAAACATTACCTTTTGTCACAAAATGAGCAAAATTTTACCAATTTCAATATTTATATTTCTCTTCACATCAATAAACTCTAAAATTCAGCCAAAATATGTTTCTGATGATGTTTTCTTTGTGTTATTTACAAGAGAAAACTCAGTAATTGGTGAAAGAATAAGTTTTTTTCGTGAAAGTATTCTTAATTCACACTGGAATCCTTCAAATGATGTTCGCATTTTGATTCATGGTTATTGGGGCTCATATTTAGTTAGAGAAAATATTTTGACTTCTGTTGAATTTTTAAGAAAGAAAGATTACAACATTATTGGTAAGTAAATTTAAATATTTTCAAAAGAATAAAATCATCAAATAAAGAAAAAAATTCATTGACAATTTATGGTTTTCAAGGCATGCTTTAGTTTAGTTTTGCAAGTTTAGCAAAATTTTTAAAATTCTTTTTAATGAAACTTTGCATTTTAGCTGTTGATTGGAGTGTTTTAGCTGCTGGAGAAGCTAAAAGTTTAGCTGCTGGAGGAGTTGGTGCTATCGTTGGTCAGTTTATTGATTTTCTTTATTTACAAGGTTTTACACAATATTACAAAATCAATATCATCGGTCATTCGTTTGGGTAAATTTTTCGAAAATTCTAGTTTTAAATAATGTAAAATAAATTTAACTTTTAGCTCACATGTCGCAGGTTTTGCTGGAAAAAATACAAATTATGGAAAAATTAATGCGATTTTTGCAACAGATCCATCATATAGAGTTGGCACATTTGAAGATCCATCAAGTCGGCTTGATTCAAGAGATGCTAATTATGTCGAAGCTATAATAACATCAACTATTGGTTTCAGACGACCGATTTCTCATGTCACTTTTTATCCAAATTTTGGTTTGACTCAGCCTGGTTGTAATCTTGATTCTGGTTGTGATCATCACAGAGCTACTGAATTTTACACTGAATCAATCAACAGCAATCTTTTTGTATCACGACTATGTGCAAATTTTGATGAGATCGAAAATAAAAATTGTCCTGGAACTGGAGTGACTGAAATTTTAGGAGGAGACTATACAAAAACTATTCGTGGAAATTATTCTGTCTTTTTTCTTGAAACTAATGCTGAATCACCATTTGCAAAAGGTTGAACATTTTTTTATCAATTTTAAACTAAACTCTTCTAAAACTGATAAAGAAATTTTTAATTTTATCTTTGTAATACTTTTATTTTGGTCATCATTAAATCATTTTGATAAAAATACAAATTTTTTTCATATAAAACAGCTATGAAGCAATATGGTATTGTTCATTCGATTTTCAGTAAAGTCAAATGAAGGCAATAATTTTTTATCTCAATTACACAGTAGTTTTTACTTCTCCAACTTGTTAGAACTTGTTAGTGGATCATTTTGGTAAAGTTTAATTGGTTGATATAAATTCAGTTGATGCCTAAGTTGACAATTTCGTGCATAAATGAAATTTTCATATTTTATACTCAAACAAAGATCATAGAATGCAACTCAATAGAAAAAACCATTTTTAATTCAATTTGGAATCGTAAAAATGATATTAAATATTCATGTTTTTGCTGAATTTTATGTTTTTTTTTCCAAAGTATTATGACAATGGTAAAATTTTTAGACGAAGAGACTATAATGTTATCGGTGAGTCATTTGCAAGTTTTAAAATATTCTGAAATTATCAAAAAATTTCTTATCAGCTGTCGATTGCTATCACAAATACTGCTTAAGCAGCTGCTAGAATTCTTGAACTTGATGCTGTCACTGGCTAATATATAAATTTGGTGATAATAAATGACAGAGATGAAAAAATCAATGCAGTTTTTGCTATCGATCCAGGTAGACAGATGATCTAACTAGAATATTGAATGTTCAAAAGTGCAAAGTTGCTATGTATAATTATGACATCAAGAACAATTGTTGTCATCATCGAAATACTTAATTTTACACTGATTAATTAATCAACAGCAATGCATTTGTTGTAAGATAACATTCTAATTTTGTTGAAATTAATAATAAAAATTGCCATAAACTGGTACCTTACAGTAATTATAAGACAAGACAAAAAATATTCATGGCACTTTCTTCTTTGAGACAAATGCTTAATCTTTATTTGCTAAAAGTTAAATTGATGAAAATTAAAGTTCTGATAAGAACAAGATTTTGAAATAGTTTATTTAAATATTCATAAATTAAAAATTTTAAGAAAGCCGACAAGAAAGTCATGAAAATTAAATCATTTTCTTCTTTTTATGCCTCAGAAGATGAAATTAAACTTTACGACCTTCCTCGCTTATGTTGCGCAATATGAAAGTGCCCCCAAAAAAGAGAGCGAAATATTGCAGACTGCAGCATTCTGTTGCAATTTAAGCATTCATCATTTAATCGTCTTAAAACTGTAAATGATAATGAATTATCATGGAAGCCGTTTTGCCGGAAAAGATTTTTCTCTTTGCTGCTGCAGCCTTTTAAATTGTATATTCACATAAATTAAAATGGAGCTTTAAATATGCATTCTTTTGGTTCACGAGTACTCATAATGATTTTATGCCAGCAAGTTGCTTCCCTTGTTGAAATTGAACCAAATTCATGATAAATCCCCAACTTTATTTTTTATTGCACTTCATTTTGCCATCGATTTATGACTTAATCCGTGTTTATTAATCATATTTTATCAAATCAGTGGAGAAAAATGTGAATAAATTCATTATTTATAGCTTTCAAATCTTTCGCGCAAGATAAAGAAATATAATATATAAATAAATGTTTTACGATCCATCTTTCGCTTTTCATAGTCTGTTGAACGAACAATGCTGATGGTAGAAGATTTCAGCGCGCGCAAATTCATCGGAATTGCTAAGAAGAACAATCTGTTATGGTCAAGTTTCATTGGAGAATTAAAGGCGAACGATATTTAATATATTAAATGGGTAAACTAACGGTTTAGACCTCTAAAGAGCACTTGTCGCATTAATACACAGGTCAATTCGTGAGAATAAGATATAAACCTCTTTTTTTTGGGTTCTCTTTGACATCAAATGAGTTATACCGATAAAATTGTTGATTCATGTTTTGGTCTGCGATATTTTGGAACATTTGTTTTTTTTTGCTTTTTAAAAATGAAGTTACTCAAATAAAATTTTTATTTTATTATCTCAATTTTTTTCTTTTTGTCTGTCTTTAAAAAAACAAA
>JACWBX010001105.1:19230-34565 GCA_014622435.1 Polypedilum pembai
TCGTGAGAATAAGATATAAACCTCTTTTTTTTTGGGTTCTCTTTGACATCAAATGAGTTATACCGATAAAATTGTTGATTCATGTTTTGGTCTGCGATATTTTGGAACATTTGTTTTTTTTTTGCTTTTTAAAAATGAAGTTACTCAAATAAAATTTTTATTTTATTATCTCAATTCTTTTCTTTTTGTCTGTCTTTAAAAAAACAAAGAGCAAAAAGAATTCTAAAAGGCTCTTTCTTCTTTTTCATAAAGAAATTCTTCTGCTAATCTTAATTAAACTTGAGTAACAATTTCATTATTATCTGCAAAAAATTTCTTTTTTTCAATCCTTGATTCAAAGCATTGACCTGCTTTTTTATTCTTTTTCTTAAAAAATATGGAACCCTTCTTGTGTAATTTTTCCACATAAAAAATAAAACATTCCATTGAATGAACAATGGCAGGCAAGTTTTACCCTTTCAAATTGGTGAACTTGTTTTTTTTTTGCGTCACGGGCATGTGTTTGTTCATCTGGCACCCTTTCTATGATGAATTTTGCTAACAAAAATTGAAAGCTACAAAGCAAAAATCTGTTCTCCGCCAAATAGCAAAGTACATCACCTGCAGAAATGTGTATGAGTATAAATATGGCATATCCCTTTTTCTTGTGTGTGCGCATAAATATCCCTTTCATAATCACAGTATGGTACTGAAAACACGTTTTTTACCTTTCTTCAATAATACAACACAAAGAATTATGACGACGACAACGAAATCTTTAATAGAATGTTACTGATGAGAAATCAAGGCTGCTGCTGCTGTTAATGGCTGTAAATATGAAAAGGGTTGAGGAATGCAGGTGCAAAAAGATTTTACTGAAAGAGACCGACACTCAAAGAAAAAAGTATTTGATTTCATTAGAGTTCCCAAGCGTGGTTTAATTGTGTTGTGAAGCGAAATCAAAAGTGAAATTGAATTTCATCTTCAGTGACTTTTAATAAAAAAGGAAAAGAGAATTAAGGGCGCAATGAGAAATGGCATCCATTAACCAATCTCGCTTTGCGAATCATGAAGCCATTTGTTAAATTATGAATTCACTTAAAAGGTGTCATTCATCATACTTAATTGTAAGCAACGGCAGATAGCGTTCATCGATCAATTTCCAATCAATTTCTTCACCTGTTGTGTTTACATACTCATCATACTTTGAGGCTGTGGGAATTGAAATATTTTCATACAATTCGCAAAGTTCGCAATATTTACAATAAATTCATCAGCTTTTTTCCTTTCATTTTCTCACACTCTGAAGTAAGTAGTAGGTGAAACAATAAAGATTCTTCTTTTTATCTAAACTGATTTTAATCACTATCTTCTTGCTGTAAAAAAAACATTCCTCACTAGCATTGAAATGCAAAGCATTTCTGCACACAGATTATACAGGTTCATTGTTGCATGCAAAAGGAATTAATGTATGCAATGCACTCTCACTATCAGCACTTTACATCAAGAGTATTTAAGATTCCTTTTCTTAAGTTGAGAATTTTAAATAAAATGTTGAATTTAGAGCGCAGTCAAAATTAAAAATTCTTAAATTTTGTAAACAAGTTTTTATTATTTATTTATTTGTCACTTTTAGTTTCAAGAAAATATTTAAATCGTAATATTGTGACTAAATAGAAAAATATTCTGAAATTTATTTCAATTAAAAAATTAGCATTTTATTCATGTCAAAATGGTTTTATTTAAAAAAATAAATAAATTATCAAATAAAATTACACATTATGTTTTATGAAAATGAAGAATTTAAATATTTCAAAATTTAGAAACAATTAAAAGACAAAATGAACACCAATAACACCAATCAAGCAAGCAAAATAAGCTAAAATAAAATCTTCTCCATTCTAGTATGTGTATTGAATTGTCGGAATAACTTTCTTTCTTTCATGAATATTCACAACAATAAAGAGTACAACACAGAGTAAGAGAGAAAAGAAAAGGAATTCAATCAGGTAGATAAGCGTTTCTTCTTTCGCAATTTGCAAGAAGCTGACCATGGGTCAGACACATAAGGTAGAAGAGAACAATGAGGCGCAAAAAATCTATTATTATTGGCAAAATGTTATTGTTTGTCAGCTCTTATTCTTCTTTTCAGTAAGTAGATAGATGAATATTGAAATTATTTTAACAGGTTGCTTACTTCATAAAAGAGAATATAAGCAAAAGAGAAAAAAATGCCAATTTTGCAATTTTTCAATTTATTTTTTTTACTTTCTTAAGTAGACAGTAGAAGAAATATGGAAGCATAAATACGTATATTTATGAAAAACTGCAGTAGACAGACAGCGGCATTCTCTTGTTGCGATAAGCTTGTTATTTGTGCAAAAAAAGTGAATTTAGAGCTTCCAGACTGTCTAATATTTGATCTATTTTTTTTATTTATAAATATTTATAGTCGAGATTTACTTAGAAATAAATTTCCATTTCTCAATGAAATCATTTGTCGAATGTGATACGACAGGCAGTGTGGAATATTCTTTACTTTGCTAGCTAATGATTAAAAATATGCATTCAAAAAGCAAAAGGTTTAGATAGGCTGAGAAAATGCATTTCAGTTAGTAAACATACAAATGTTAAGTAAATTTCCATTTGACAATCGTCTCTCGTTATCTTTCTCTCTCTCTCTCCTTCTCACCTTCCAATAATAAAATATAAAATATTCAAGCATGAACAATTATTTCGAATTTTATTTTCAAATGTGTTCAAGATAAATTTAGAGAGTAAATAAAAAATGAAAATCGGAGCAAATTTATTCGAGTGAATATATTAACACATTTAAAGCAATATAAAATTATAATTTTTGATGCCTTACCTGACGATTGTTGGTTTTTTGTTGTTGTTGTTGTTTTGTATACAAATACACATTTGTGCACTCTCAGTTTGTATGATAAACGGACGAGATACGACCTAGATTTACTGTTAATGCGTCATTTCTAGAAATCTAAAGAAATATTCAAATTTATTTTCCCTTTAATACGAAATTCACGTTGATAAATTATTTAATATTTTTTGCGTTATGATTTACTAAATATTTCATGAGATGATGTAAGAAAATTTCATTTTTTTGTTCAAATTTAAATTCTCACAATAAATCTAATCAAGAAAGCTATTTCATCATTAATTTACCTATGAAAATTTCCTTCACCTTTAATGCATGAGAATAACAAAGCAACAACACATCCTTCCGTTCTAAATAAATACGATCATTAAGTTTCACTCACTTTACATAATACACGCTAGAATAAATCACAATGAAGCGCTCTCGAGGAGGTAAATAAAAAAGAAGAAGTAAAAGGAAAAAGACGCTTTAAAAATTGAATTTTAATACAAATAATAAAATGTGTGAGCATGTTTAGACTGGTTCCCAAAAAATGAACCTTCTTTATGCCACGCTAATGCTTCATTGTAATACAAATTAATTTTTTACTAACAAAGTTTCTTTGAATTTCTATCCGGTTCTCGGTTCTAACCTCAATTCTTATGATAATCTGGGTCATTCAGTGATCTTACACACGTGATGGATTTCTTTTTTTCGAAGAGACATTTTTACTGGAAATTTGTAAATGAAATCGCTTCCTAAAAATACAACAACTTTTATTTAAGATACATATCGAATGTCATTTCACATCTCAACGAGAGACACGTGACGTACGTTAATCATTATTCGACTATTTTTGTGTCCTATGCCTCGAACATCTGACCATATTGAGATAAATGGAAATGAGAGGCACATGCAGGCAAGTGAACAATATGAAATGTGCTGCACTACACTCACTCACTGACTATCGGTCACTATGAATATTTCTATTGAAAAGAAAATAAAAAGAGAGAACCTATTTATGAAAAGTATTAGTTACAAGGAGCAGGTGAAAGAGTTCCAAACATAAAATTAAAATAAATAATAAATTGAACAGTTCTCTCCCTTTCATTCCAATTTCTGCTAAATCATTGCTTTGGAGGCCTCTCTTTTAAATGCGTGCATTCATATTCGGCATAAACGGTTTGTTGTGTTGTGTTATTATTACATTAAATTTATTGGACTCTCTTTTTAAAGGATCTTTATTCAACAATGACGTCTATTCTACAGCTTTTAACTATTTAAAATTCATAAAAACAAAACTTTTGCACCGCTCCCAAGTCTCAATCGATACACTCCAATTTCAAATTCAGCTGTATAAATAATGATTGATTTCATTGATATTTAAAAATCTTTCTCTCTTTAGCGCACGACGTGCATTTTTTTTATTTAGAGCAAGAAGAACTTCATCGTCATGACACGAAAATTTTTTTTTACTTCTTTTAAATACTTTTGCGTTCCTCTTGTGTTGAAGAAATTATTAAAAAAAGAAATGTTTAAGAGCTCAAATGATAAAACATTTTAAAGAATTCTTAATAATAAAAAGAAAATTTCTTCTTTATATCTCATGAGAATTAAAAGAATTCAATTCCAGACAACAAGCAATCTCTCTCTCATCGTGGGTGGTTGTGAAAGCAATTTTTGTTGCACTTGTTTTGATTGTTAGAGCTCAATAAACACGAAATAGAAAATATTTCAATTTTGTACGACATGAGAAAATGAAATTAGAAAGAAAAAGAGGAAGAAAAAAAAAATAAAATTTCAAAAGCAGAGAGCAAAATAATGTCTTATTATTGCAAAGAGAGTTCATTGCAATAGAGATTATCCTGCTGCGAGCGAAAGAAATAAAAGAAATTCTTCAATGTGTGTATGAAAGGAGTCGAGGTGCGTTGTGTTATGTTAGGTAAATAAAAACATAGCATCTTTTTACAGCGAGTGTACAACTACCTACTTTCATTTTATATTATTGCATAAAGAGTATGTTAGACAGAAAAGCCTTGAAAGATGCTACAAATATATGAGGAATATGTTAGCAAGTTAGTTTTGAGCCAAATAAGTTTCTGTCCATAAAAAAATCTCTATATCTTCTCTTATCATAAATTTATGACTTCGATTGAGATGTCATGTATCGTGTCATTTTTTTTTTCGCTGTTTGCCCCAAAAAATACGCCTTTGCTGTGTGAGCTCAAGAGCGAGCCAATAAATAAATGACAAACATACACAATGCTTATTTAGAATTCCATGAAACCATGAGAGTGAGCGAACGAGAAGTGTCTTCAACCTGTTTGGAATTTCTCAATAATATGAAGCAACAGGATAAAATATTTCAATTTAATTTATTACAAAACCAAAAAAAGAGAAAGAGACGCGAAAAAGAGGAGAGAGAAGACAATTTTTGTTGTATTTCAACCTGCCATCGAGTATGAGTCCCACCAACGTTGTAATGCCACGCGCTTTGATAACTTCATTTCCAATTTTATATCAAAATATTCAAGAAAAAGTAAAACATAATTTATCTAACGAGAATGTGATAAAACTGGCGTGAAGAAAAAAAAACATTTTTATGAGAAAATTATGAAAATTAAAGCAAACAGCTAGAGCTACACTTAAGCTTAAATCTCAAACAGCGAGTGACAAATTTTCTTCTTTTCCTGCTTGCTCTTCTCTTTTTTTGGGTTAATAAACGAACATAATTCGATAATTTACTTATCTCTTTCTCTTTCTCTCTCGATGGTGATCGCTGAATAATCAAAAAACATCTTTATAAGGAGGCTTAAGTGTCATTTACATCATGATGATGGTAGCAAAATGTGAAGCATTGTAAATAAAACTTTCTTATGTCAATTTTGCAACGAGTTAAATTTGCCAATACTCATTTTGATGATGACATAAATGGTATATCGTCTCGTAAGGTAATTTCATACCAACCACACGAAAATCATGATCAAGTGAAAGAGGAGAAATTGAGTTATGAAAATAAAATAAAATTTTAAACAGTTATTAAGCATGAAGAGACTCTTTTTGTATATCTTTAAAATATGAATTAAAGTTTGTGTTTTGTTTTGAAATCTGTAACAAATTTGGTAAATCTTTTTTGTTGATTTGACAAAATTTCAAACTGTTGCATGGATTTCTTAAACTACTTAAATATAATATATAAAAATATAATGAAATTTTTCTAAATTTGAATAAGTTTAGCAAATATTCATAAAATTTAAAATTCATTTTCCGATAAGAAAAATTATTTCCTTTACTTACATTTACTTATTACATAACTGTTGATTAAAAAATGTGTCAAAGTTACTCAAACTATTCCATTGTGAACATATTGAAATGACAACAACAGAAAAAAGAATAAAGGTGAACAAATTTCCTGCTTATAGTGATGTAAAAAGAAATTTAAATAAAATCTGGATTGATCTTTTTATGTTGATGAGATAATTTTCTTAGAAGAATCATTTCTTCCTTTTTATCTTAAAAAATTTCCAGTGAATTTTTCGAAAGTTATGTGACAAGTTGAAAATTCTTTCTGTTCTTTATGATCGTCTCTTTTTTATGTTTTTGCATTGTTAGAGAATGAATGTGAAAAGTGCAAAAAAATCATAAAAACAACCCAAAAGTGCAACACACATTGCAGCATAAAAGAGGCACAGTCAGATAATCGATTTTTGTGCTGATCTTTGAAAAGATTTCTCTGAATTTAGGACATTTTTATGTTTTCTCTTTGTCTGTGGTGTCTACACAAACTGTAAAAATTGCAAACAGGTGATTGCTTGACATATCTCGAGTGATTTATGTCGTGTTTAAAAACGATTTGTTTTTCCTTTTCTCTCACTCTTGTCTATATGAGAGCTTCTTATAAATATATTTACATCTTGTGGCAAATACAGACACCTTCTTATCTTAATGTCCATCATATACAGCTCACAGTCAGCCAGCAAACAGATATAAAACTGCCTAGATTTTGCAGGTGATAATTCTCTTATTTATGATGATCTAACGAGTAAATGTGTGTGGCTTATAATCGCCTTTTGACAATATATATTTCTTAAAGCTGAGAAGATTTTTTATTGATAATTTCAACAATCGTGTTCAAATGAAAATTCAAACAACAGTAATAATAATAATTACATTTAATTTTCTTAAGGTGCAGCAGCAGCAGCAAATGGCAATCATGTATATGACGCAATCATTATCCCGAAATCAAATATCTTACACTTTTTTCTCTCACATATATAAAAAAATACACTTTCAATTATCGCACCATGAAATATGACTTTTACCACTTCTAGTTGTTCATGTCGTTTCTATCGCTGCTGCTGCTCACTTTGCAAGAAAATACGTGATCCAGATTGAATTTTTGATTAGAGATCAATGTGTGTAAATAGAAAACGGCGCATTTTATGAGCTACATGAAAGGCGATCACCCAGCAACAATTAACGATGTTTGTGTAGGCGCCTCGTGTGAGGTAGTTAATAATTTTTTTTGATGGACATGTCGTTGATAAAGTCACATAAATAAGACTGTTCTCATTATAAATTGCAAATCGTTTTGTCAGCATTCAACAGCAGCAGCAACGAGCAAATAATATATCGCTAGTGAGGAATCGCAGCAATAATTTCGATTATTGCACACTCACGCTTTATCTTACACGAAATTATGTAATGTCAAACATGCATTAAACGCGGCTCTCCCAACAATTTTAATGGCGGAGTTTTGTTTGCTAGTTAGCAAAGTCGATCCGAATTAGAGGCGAAAAATAATACATTTTTAATATCAAAATCGTGTTTCGTTTGGTGAAACACACTTTTCACCTCAACCAACTCTCGAGACTCTCGTATTTACTTGAAATATGTAAAGCGATAAAACGTAAATTTAATTGATTTATCTCTATAATAAAACTTCTTTTGCTCTCTTACTATCTCTCGGGTGAAGTGCATTCGGCAGTTAAATACTTTTGCTCTTTATAGCTCTTCCTGCTTTTGTTTTAATTCTTCTAATTATAGTAAGATGAGATCTATAGATCTATAAAATTGAGACCGCAAACATGAAAAAATCTTGAGATTAAAAATAGTATCGAACAATAAATGACTGTAACACATGCAAGTGTAAATTTATAACTTTGTCATTCTTTTTGAAGAAGAAAATTATTGAGTTAAATAATAATAAAAAAATTTTAATTCATTTAACCTTGTAAGATACGAGTCGTGGTTATAAATATGTTCAAAGTATTGTACAATGTGTGCGATATTGCTGTTGTGATTATGAGTCAATTGGTGCTACTTTTCAATACATAAATTGTACAGTTATTTCCAGATATCAGTCTATGTTTAACATAAATCTTACAGCGAGGGAGCTAAATTTGGAGCATAGTAAAATACAAAATCATGGAAGTTTAAATGTCTCAATTTTACTAGCTAAATGCCAATAATTGTCAATTTTTTTTACTTTTCTAAGAACCACACAGTCACTCATTCTCTTTCTATACTTCATTAGTGAGCCATCATAAAAGAGAAGCAATTACTACATTGTGAGAGAGTCTAGAATATAGGCATAGCATCGACGAGATGTAATTAATTATTATGTCATTAATGGCAAAAAAGGAGAGAAGAAAAGGCGAGCTTGACAATGGAGTAGTAAAAAAACATGAAAATAACTTTTTATGTTGTTAGTATTGCTCTTTTTATGCCTCACTCGTTGCTGATGCTTAAGACAGAGCGAAAAAAAGAAAAAGAAAAAAAATTGAAGAAATTTATGATCTTCCTTTGAGTAAAAGTCTACTCGCCGAAACAAGCCATTAAGGCATTCGAGAAGTTCTCTTTAAAAATTAATTTTCAATTAATTAATTCGCTGTCTGCTGCTGCATCCATATACAGCAAGAGCAGCTCATGATTCTCACTCACTAGCTTATTGGCTTTAGTAATCGCGAGTTTTCGTGATAAAATTGTTTGTCTGGGCGCACACAAGAATAGGAAATTATGATGAATTGCATACAGTATGAAAACATGTAGAAACATTATTATGTGCACGTTATGGCTCTTACAATTGCAATGGACTTCTTTTCTAGCTCAATAATTTGTTATCATCATTTATCTTCCTTTTCTAAACTAGATAAATCTTTCGATTCTACAATCGATAACCAGAAGCGTTTGTAAAGTTCAAAATTGCTCATTATTGTTATATGAGTGAGCGAGAAATTGCCTTGAGCAAACTTTGAATTACGTCGGGTTCTCACGCTATTAGAGATAGAAAGTATTATTTGATGAAACATCGATCATGAGAGATAAACAGATTTAATATGTAAACTGCAAATTTGCACCAACGTTGATAAAATTCTCACATACGTGAAATTTTTTTAAACTTATTGTTTTTTTTAAACTTCTGTGCTATCTAATTTTTTAATCTAAACGATAAGAGAAATGTAATAAATTTTCATTTCTTTATCTTTTTATCATCATTATTTATTACTTTCTACGTGAACTTTCTCAGAAATCTACGTAAATTAAAAATAAATTCAGCACAAATATTTTTACAAAAAATAAATTTAAAATATCTAGTTAAGATTTAGGCAGAGTTCGAAATCGTTTAAAAATCAACTAAATTTAATAGACTAAAAAATTGAACGCTAATCAGTTAAATTTCATTTTATTTCTAATTGAAATATTTACTAAATTTCAGTTGAAAAATCTTACCTAGTTATTTTAATTAATTTTTCAATTCAAAACAGAGTTGGCAGGCAGCCAGGCTGCCGAAAAATAAAGATTTAGAGTTTTCTCGAAAACAATTTGGAATTAGTTTACGAAATTTTGTACACTGATTGCAAATAACGAGAGCTTTCCAACTAGTTATCAATCACATTTCAACGACTCATAGTTTCGCTATAATTAGAGGCAGCCAAAAACAGCCAGGCAGCCGGGCTACCTACCGGGCTCGGCAGCCTGCCAACTCTGTTTCAAAATCAATTTATTTTCGATTTTAAATTTGGTTTTACGATTTTTCAAAAACAAATCAAATGAATTAAATCAATTGATGCTTAATTTTTAATCAAATAATTTTAAATGAATGTTAGTTAGTTGAAAGTAAAATTCGAAAAAGTTTCGGACTCTGAATTTTATTGAATAATTTATGACTTTTACTCTTGTTCGTTTAAACAAGCTTCTCATAATAACCCCACCAATTGTTCAACAAAATTTTCATCTTTTTTAAGCTTTTATGTTTGTTTCTTATCTCTTTTAACTTCTTATCTATCTATCTTTTTTTGGCATATAAAAACTTTATAATCGCGTTATTCTCCCATTAGTCTTCACGGAATAATCATGATAAAAAATTTTTTTGCTTTAATTGTGCTATTTCCTGCGTTAGTCGCCAGTGAAATTGTCAATTTGGAACAATTTGATGGTGACAGCTGTTATAGAGATTGCACTGATTCTTCACCACGTATTTGTTATTACAAATGGTAAACCTCTCTTATCTGCAAAAAAAAAAAAATTATCGTTCTAAACATTTATTTATTTAAAACAAGGCACTTAGAACTTTACCACACAATGGGACCGTAAGTAAAAGGTCAAGTTTGTTAAAGATATTTCATGACAAAAAAAACTTTCCAATATTCAGTGCATGCGGTCAATGCGGTAAAGTGAATGGAAATGTTAGCGACTGTTTTCAACCACAATGCATTACGGCTGATGGTTTACAGCGAGGTGTAATGTCAATTAATCGCCAAATTCCAGGTCCAGCAATCCATGTTTGCCATAATGATCACATCGTAGTCGATGTGATAAATGAAATGGCAGGTACAGCTGCAACTATCCACTGGCATGGAATACATCATCGAGAAACTCCATTCATGGACGGTGTTCCTTTTATTACTCAATGCCCAATAGATTTTGCTACAATTTTTCGTTACTCTTTTAAAGCTACTGAACCTGGAACTCAGTTTTATCATTCACATTCTGGCCATCATAAAGTAAATGGTCATTATGGTGGACTTATTATAAGAAGACCAAAATCACACGATCCAAATGAAAATTTATACGATCACGATCTTAAAGAGCATTTAATCGTTGCATCTGACTGGTCAAACAATTATGGTGAATTTCTTTCGCCTGGATTGAGCACTATTAAATATAGTTTGCTGCCAACAAACTTTTTATTCAATGGTCTAGGAACTATTATCGATGTAAGTTAAAATCAATTCTTTTAATCAATCAAAAAAATCGGTCAATGAAAAAATCAATCATTCTCATAATTGACACTTTCCGAAGCTTATTCAACTCCTTCAAATTCGCAATATGTAAAGTAAGAAAATCTTTATTCTATTAGAAAAACCAGTGCATACCTAAAACGACAACACCATTAGCATTCTTTCGCGTTCGTTCAGGTCAACGTTACAGATTTCGTTTTATTAATAGTATGAGTTATGGTTGTCCCGTAGTGTTTGAGATTGAGGGACATTCAATGAAAATAATTGCGAGTGATTCATTTGACTTGCAACCTGTAACGGTTGACTCATTGGTGTCTACGTCTGGAGAACGCTATGATTTTGTTTTAGATGCTAATCAAAAAACAGGTGAGTAGAAAACTCAAGAAAATTTGAAAAAAAAATTGTTTATTACCATTAGGTACTTATTGGATGAGAATGCGAATGGTTGGCTTGTGTGAAGAAATGGAGATTGAGCAATTTGCAGTGTTATCATATTCTTCGCCTGCTGTCAGTGATCTTATCTTATCATTTCCTCATAGAAGTTTTCCACAATATGGAGATCCTTTTGGCATAAATGAAAGACGGGTGAGTCATGTGCACGCAATGACAAGCATGATCTTGCATGTTGGAATTTATCTCTCCGTTTGCAGTATCTGAATCATCCAAATGCAACGTGCAGCGATACAAGTAAAGACAAAAAAAGTCTCTGCATAACAGACCTTTCATCATATGTCACAGAGCCTGCCATTACTGACGTCATACCTGATTATCGTTTTGTGCTTGGATTTTCTTTAGATTATAGACCGTTATCTGAAATTGTCGGTCCAGGCCGACACGGACCATTTTTAAGTATGTTTATTTCGAAATATCGAATTATTGGAGTGTCTGAATTAAAATTTAAAAAAAAATTCTGTGGAAATTTCTGCAAAAAAATTTCTACAGATTTTCTGCAGAATTTTTCCGTAATTCCCCAAATTTTTTTGTCTTAAATTCTCCTAAATTTCTGCAGAATTTTCTTTGAATATTAAATGCAGAAATCTGCGAAATTTTTAAGAATGCTGCAAAATTTCTGATTTATATTAAAATATAAAAATTTTTGTAAAAATGCGTTTTTAAAATATAATATTTTTACTGTGGTTTCATTATTATAATCAAGGAGTTAGAACTCTTGATAAGCAAAACAGAGTAGGCATTGAATTTTTGTATGAAAATTATCAAAAATTTATTGCAATTTTTGATATTTTTGATAATACTTTTGCAATTTTGATTTTTTTTAAAGAGTTCGCACCCCTTGATTATAACTATTACACAATTTTATGTAACATGACATTATGAAGAAACTAATGTGTGCTTGAAATGGATCAGATTCTTAAATTTGGTTGAATTATTTTAATTTGGAAAAATATTGATGATTTTAAAAAAAAAACTTTTATTTAGGCACAGGTGATGATGTTGTTGCGATTGGGACAATAAACAACATCACATTTGCTTCTCCATCTTATACATTATTGACGCAACCCGATGATGTTGATGAGAATTTATTTTGCGATGAAAACAAAAGACCGGAAAGATGTGATGATATTAAAGTTTGTCCGTGCGTCCATCGCATTAAAGTTAAACTGGACTCGATCGTTGAACTTGTTATTGTTGATGAAGCAGAGAGTAAGTAAAATTAAAAATTAAAAACAATTCTCAAAAAAACTTTAATGATTTTACAGCCGTAAATCCATTGAATCATCCATTTCATCTTCATGGTTATAAGTTACATGTTATTGGTATGGGTCAACATCCTGATGGGATTCCAATGACTGTCAAATTAGCAAAGCAAATGATAAAACAACGAACTTTGAGATCATCAACGAATCAAATGCATCCAATAAAAGATACTATTTCAATTCCATCTCGAGGCTATACAATTTTTAGATTTAAAGCAGATAATCCTGGCTTTTGGTTTCTACATTGTCATTTTGGTAGTTTAACTTCATTCACTAATTGAAACATAAAAATTTCTAAATTGAATAATGAAATTTTCAGAATGGCACACATACATTGGAATGGGTCTGGTACTGCAAGTTGGTGAACATACAGAAATGGTTCAGGCACCTAAAAACTTTCCAAAATGCAACAGTTTTGCGCCCAATATTGAATTGTAAAAAAATATAGTAACAATACGAAAAGAATTCCGCGCAAAATGTAAATAAAAAGAGAGTGGAAACAATTATCACTAAAATACAATTTATTTTCAGTGTTATGAAAAATGCAGAAACATAGAGTGAAAGAAAGCCGTGAATAATCTCATTAGCGAGCTTAGAAAGAATTTTTCTACAAACGATTGTTTTCAAAAGTCGTGTGTTTGTGTGTTGTGGACTTGGTGAACTTTTAATTAGTTTACAACAACAAAAGTTGAATGGGTGGCTCATAAAATGCAAATGTTCGCATGTAGATTCTCTTATTAGCTTCTGTCCTGAGCTCATGTTTGTAAGCCCTATCGTTTTGATCTTCTCTGTAATTGCTGCGGATGCTATTTCTCTACATTTTCTCTTTCATTCTTGCTAGTTTAAATCCATTTAATTCGATTAATTTTGACCACCTAGTAAGCAAAAGCAAGCTCAACATGAATGAAAATTTTCGCTAAATCTGAAAACACACCTTTGGTCAATTAATAAAGTTTCATTCTTATTTTATGTTTTGAAGGCATTTTTAAAATTTAACCTTAGGAGGTTTGTAAAAGAGATTTTTTTTATTTGAACTTCAAATTTGTAACATTTAAATCAGAATTTCGCACTGGTCATTTGCCGTCCTATTCAGTGATTTTTTAATAATGATAATTTTGTTTTGTTACCACTTCGAATTTAATAGAAAAAGTTTAAATGAATTGTCAATTTATTTTAAGTATTTACAAGCATCAATCCATATATAGCGACAATTGACAAATGTTTCTTTCTTAATTAGCCTCTTACAGTCAAAAAGAGTAAGTCAGTCAAGCAGTCAATCGATTGTTGTTTTCTGAGAGCAGAGCTCAAACTTCAATTTCTATTGACAATGGAGACGTGTCATGTGAACTAGCAGCAACAATGACTTGTTGATCATAAAAAGTAGCACAAAATTTACTCATTTCTCCTGCCTCTTTCTCTCATTCAAGTTCTCTTTTTAAGTCAGGCAGGCAATGAGTAGGCACAGTGGAGCGAATAATTCATTCTCATTGACATATCAATTTTCCCAATGTATGAAAATTGAATGAATAAATTTCAAATTAGAAGCTGTCAAAATAGGAAAAATATTGGAATTGATGGGCTATAAACATGTGATAGGGCGCCATACAGATACTTGTGAGTGTGTGTATGTTTGTGACTGACATGCGGCGCCACAATCATACGAACACAAAAGGAGAATAATTCACGTGGTAAATAAATTATGAGCAAAAGAAAGAAAGAGAATTCCGATTAATAATGAGCTGAAAATATGCCACTAAGAGACACACACAGGAGGTGGTGGTTGACTAATCTATGAATGTCACACTAATTAAACAATTTCCTAACTGTAAAGCTCCCCAAAAATATAGTCAATATCAAACGACTTTAAAATGAATTGAACGTGATCAGCACATGTGCTTATTTATGCATACTAGAGGTATAAATCACAGCGCATTCAATTGTGAAATTGTAAGGAAAATATAAATTTATGTTGCAAATCGGCGCACATGAATAAGGGGCCACGTCAATATTTATTTTTTTTGTATATAAATGTATACAAATTAAGAGTGAAAACAAATGAAAAAAAATTGTGAATATATGGAATAATGAACCATTAAATGCACTACATTACCTCATCGAGAGTGCATGTGCATACGGCACATTATTTGTTTACCATAAATGCGAAAAAAAGTGAAAAGCAAAACTGGACTCTATAAAAATAAACTTGACCAGGTGCAGGAGTCATTAGATACTGAAAGTTTTCACTTTTCATTAAGATGATCAATTTCTAACTGAAAAGCGTGTTTATATTTGAAAAATATTTTTTATTGTTGAAAGTTTTTAGCGCATTTTTGGTAATGAAAATGCAGCTTATACACTCACTTTGGCTGGCTGGCTGGCTGTGTCCCGGGTGAGGCGCGAGATCTCAAAAGCTACAATAGTTAGAGACGTGCGGTTTTTTGTGTTTGATTTGTGCTATCGAGTTATTGCGGCGACGCCTAGTTTAAAAGCTGTCACTTATTGCATTATTTGGGAAATTACGAA
>JACWBX010001107.1:0-10782 GCA_014622435.1 Polypedilum pembai
TGTATGGACTTCAGGCACTAGAGCATGATCTATGGAAATTTTCTTAATATAGGAATGTTGCATATCTTTGGAAAGGTCTTGACGCGTAGATTACAATGGCATAAACATTTTTAGGAATAATGTCGATCATGGGACAGTGCATGCCGGTCAATTGTGGTCCGACATGATGTTGATCAAAAACTTCCCAAATGTCATGAAATGGATAGAAAACATGTCGGAAGTGATTTTTTTGATATGAAACCCTGGTGCATGGACTTCAGACACTAGAGCATGATCTATGAAAATTTTCTTAATATAGGAATGTTGCATATCTTTGGAAAGGTCTTGAAGCGTAAACGAAAATAGCATTAAATTTGTTGGGAACATTGTCGATCGCAGGCCAGTGCATGCCGTTCAATGGTGGTCCGGTATGGTGTTGATCGAAAAAGCGTAGATCATTGTTTGACGTATTCAAACGTCAAACAACTTATAACACTAATCTGTCATATTTTCTGATCGGCAATAGTGTGCGAACGAAGCTCACATTGATCACATTAATGCGAGCGAAGCTCGTACTGCTACTTATAATACTGATCTGTTACGCCAGTGTGAGCGAAGCTCGTACTGCTGCCTTTAACACTGATCTGGTACGCCAGTGCGAGCGAAGCTCGTACTGTTACTTATGACACTGATCTGTTACGCCAGTGCGAGCGAAGCTCGTACTGCTGCTTATTACACTGATCTGTCACGCCAGTGCGAGCGAAGCTCGTACTTCCGATATGACTCGACCGTAGGGCGAGCATTTTAGGTTGAGCGGAGCTCATCGTTTGACGAAGTTAAACGTTCAACAATTTACTATACTGATTTGTAACAAAACACCAAGTGGTAGCAAAGCTTGTATTGATTTTTTATAACTCGATAGCTCAAAATTTTAAATTCTGAAATTAAATTTTTTAAATAGTCAAACAAACAAATATATTGAGTTTTGAAAAGAAAATACGAAAGCATAAACAGAAGTACTCTTAAAAAGTTCTGAAAGAACTTTTCATGGAATGTCTGTGCTAGACTAATCTGCCATGAGTCACTAATCTGCTCGTTTTAAACATGATATTAGAAAACAAAAGGCGCCGAAGTACTTTTTGAAAAGCTTTAGCTTTTCTTGAGCGACCGCGTAATACTCTATAATGCGCTATGTGATCGGTCGCGCTCACTGATCTACCCATGGACTTTTATTTTTATCTTTCGGAAAGAAACTTTAAAATTTATGATTGATAAACAAGTCAAAACGTTTGTTTTTAAAAAAATCTTTAAGCGTTTTTTTAATAATATTCTACAAAATCTTTAATATGCATTTGAAATAAAAGTTATCTCTGTGTAAACAAATATTAAAATATTTTGAAAATTCTTTCTGTTTCACCTTGAACAATCATTTTTATACATTTTTCAATCATGCGAATAAAAGAATATGGGCAAATAAAAATGAAAGCCAAAAAATTCATTGAAATTCTCTCATAAGATGCATCTTTAAAAATTCTCTCTCGAACTGCAGTTGAAAAACAATAAAGCGATTCGTGACTCATGAAAAAACTCGAATGCCAAAATTTAATCTTTTTCAATTATTTCGAAGTGAAAAGAAGCGGAATTCAATAAAATAAAAATACTGTTGATTTGTCACGTTTTTTAATTTCTTAAAGAGTTCAAATACATTGTAAATTCTCAAACAAACGAAAATAAACTTCAAATTTTATTTATATACAGAACAGCAAAGAAAGTAAAATAAAAAATTTCGTTGATGACTTAATAAAAACTTTTCTCTTCCCTTCCGTTGATTGTAAGGCAAGAAAACAAAAGGAAAATAAATTTTTTTTACTTTTTCACTCCCAGTTGAATTTAAACTTTATCTCGTGCACAAGTATACACTTTTCTTCTTATATCTTAATCTCATTCACTTTATTTTTATTCTTATTGTGATAAGAGCAAGCAAAAGAGAGAAAGTACATACTCGCATAAGAATCTTCTCTCAACACACTCCGAAAATCTCGTTTTTTGCCTTTCCTACCATCACAAGGATTGCTTGCAATTTAACAGTAAAAATAAAATTTTATGAGTCACAAGTTGCAAAGCAATTTTCATTCTTTCTTAACTTGCCTTTCTTTCTTTACTTCTTTTATTTTAAATTGCGAAAATTGAAGTTTTTATGGACAGTGTCATTAAGAAAATTACACTCTAAAGGACTCTTAAAGGATTCTTCAGTGCAATTCAAAATACTTTTTTATGTTCTACTTCAAAAACATTTTCCATGCCTGCTAGCGATTTATATTTCAACTCTTAATCAGACTGTGGCGATAAAAAATTCGAGAATAATCATTTTCGAATTTGCATTTTATTTATTTCGAACTTTTCATACTTATTTCTTACTTAATTCAATTATAAACTACATGATGGTATCAAGATATTAGAAATTTTAAATTTAGCTTAAAATTTTAAGCCAAAAACGAGTTTTAAACATTCAAAAAATAATTTATAGAATTTTTATATATTTCATATTTTATATTAATGTAAAATTGTTTAAAAAAATTTACGGAGAATTTTCTTATTTCCAGATCATGCTAAGAGTTTCTATCTATGTTGTAAAAATCTAATTTTCAAATTTTGCATTGTGGTGTTGTCACAAAAAACCGTTCCAAAGGGATGAAAATTATTTTTTTCAATTTTCTAGCAAAAGATATATTTATAACAAAAATGTGTTATTATGCTTTAATTTCACATTTCAAAAGCATAAGTCGAGGCTCAAAAACAGAGAAAATTTCCACCCCAACATCCATTTCCGTTTTTATGAAAAAACCACATGGAGCATAAAAGGCAGAAATTTTCTCTCACTCTTATGAAGCCTTAGGAGTACGGAATTAAATGTTATATAAATAGAAGGCAACATAAGGACCTTTTTACCGCATTTTTGTATGTTTTTCTCTCTCTAGTGTGGGCCCAAAACATATGGAGATTTTCTCTTTCCTTTTTTAAAATCCGAAAAATATACAAATGTACATAATTTTAGAGTACTTAAATGCAGTGGCAGTGGGTAGATTCATTCATTCATTTATTCTACCACACTACCGAAACACTTGTCCTTTTTTGGCCTTTTTTGCTTGCATACACATTAATAATATAAGTTTTTGTCAATAAATAGAAAATTACTTCATACTTTAAAGGTAAATGACAAAAAATATAATTTAAAATTTCAAAAACCCTGTTCTTAATTTTGGTCTGATGTACGATAGATTATCACATTTATATGTGGTTTTGCTTTTAATTTATACTCATTCATCCAGTCCTTCCTAACTCCTTAGATTCTCAACACCCATAAAACTCACCAAAGAGCAAAAAGTTAAAGAGAAAGATACACATGAGGATACAATAATGAAAGCATAATAATAATGCTGTTTCACAAAACATTTCTCGTAAATTTTATGAAAAGTTTTAGTAATGAACACGAAAAGGAAAGAGAAGATTGTGAGGCTTTGTGGTGAATGAAAATGTTATCATCAATAACAAATTCCTCTCGCTTACAAAACCTCACTTCACTCGCTTAATGATGATTAAATTTTGCTTAAATTTGTGCGTCGTCAACAAACATAAATTTTTTTTGCTTCAAAAGGAATTCGAAACATGTGATGTCTGTCTATTCAAAGTGAAAGAGAGAGAATATTATGGTTAGACTCACGTAATGATAATTAATTATCGACGATATTCATTATCATTAGGATCTCATTAATTATCATAAAATTAAGTGTATATGCACGCAGGGGCAGAGTTTCGTAATTAGATGCTTTTAATCAAACTCAAAATGTAACTGGTATTTTAGGTTCATTGCCATCGTGATGGACGACATTTACAGCAAACATATAACATATGGCAAAGGGCGGAGAAAAAGATGAAAATGAAATCAATTAGTCGTAAGTTTTGTGGACGCATGGCATGAACAAAGCACTTTTTTGCTAATTGATTGCTAAATAGATTGAATGTAAGATACAATTTATGAGCACATGACGGATGTCGTTCTCGCCTGATCTATTCATTTAATTTTTTTACATTACTTACATTTCACTCCCTTGTAATGAACAGTGATTTATAGATTTTTCATGCTTTAATGAATGTCTGATTACTATCATGTTTTTGCAAATGATAAAAACATTTTCTCCCACTTAGTGACAAGAAACCAAAACGTCAGACACAAATGGGCGGATGTAAAACCTCTTGAAAAAAATGCATTAACTTTACAAAAAGCCACACCTACAGCTGCTGTAACAGAGAAAATGTTTTTGTTTAAACTAAAAATAGAAAACTGTCGTTAAAACAAAAGACCAAAGTCTTTGTCTATGGCTTTATCTTTGAAAATTATTCAGAGGAAGTGAAGTGAATAGAAAGCAAATGAAAGGAATCTGATTAATGACCTAAGAGAGGATTCTGAATGCTATTGTATGTCCATCAATGGTTTTTGTTATCTTTAGTTTAATTATAAAGAAATAGTTTTTTATTTTCTATTTTCTAAATGACTTCTTAAGAATTCAGTAAATAAAGGAATCATTTTGTAACAACATAACGAAAATTAAAAAATTCTTTGTATATTCAACTTTATAATTATCATGTTCTCAGGGTTAAATTTTGACATCTTCATTAACATTTTTCCTTCAACAATCGAAAACAATTTCATTGAAAATTAAGAAATTTAAAGCAGCAAATTTCCATTTTACATTAAAATTATCATATTTTCCTTCCTTTCAAGAAGCAAGTTGAGTTAAAAAAATGAAAACTTTTTTTGCTCTCTCATCATCGAGATTAAAAGTCAAATGCAAATAAAAGTTTGTCACAATGGAAATGAAAATGAAAATTTTCTCTGAATAAATTTAATTTAATTTCTTTCTCTTTTCTCTCTTTGCTTTTCAGCTTCTATGGTGGAATTAAATTATGATTATTAAATTTAAAAGGCGAAGAGACAAAAATACACAAGCGAAAGGTTGTCGAGTAGAGATTAAGATACAAGCGAGTAGATGAGCTTCTTTCATTGCTTTGTTGCCAGCAAATATTTTCATTTGACCTTCTAGAGGGTTCACACGACCTCAATAATAAATTCTCACTCTCATTGAATGCTTTGGCTGAATAGATATAAAGACGATGAAGGTAAAAACAACATGAGAAGGAAAAATTTTTCTCTTTTAATTCACAAGTTTCAGGCAGGCAGGCAGGCATAAGAGAAAAGCAAAACAATATCCTTCCTGCCGTTAGTGCTACTGCTACTGCTGCTGCTTTTTCTCCTCTCAGGGCGCTTTTATCGCTTTTCTTTTCAATATCACAAAAGCACCATCATTTTCCATTTTCTCTCTTTTCTCTTTCTCTCTCCCTCGAGTCGATAGGATGTATGTGTGTGTATGTCTTCCGCCTAAAAGTAAGTAGCAGCAGCAGCAGAGACTTGAGTTTAATGCGTATAATGGTAATGGTATTTATCTTTACTCCAGACTTTATTTTTAGAAGTGCTTTTAATGCTTTCATCGTCGTCGTTTGCCGTGCGTATATGAAACAGTAAGAGAAAGATGCTGAAACAATATTTGATTTCATTCTTATACTACACTTTCGTTTATCACTTTAGTGCTTGTGTGCACATTGTGTGTTGCTTTTTTTAAAAACATCAACCTCATTCTGTGTTATTATGAAGAAAGAAAAAATGATGACAATGGCTGGAAGGATAAGAAGAAGAAAAAAGTTTTTTAAAAGTTTTTCTTTGTAAAAGTTGTTTTTGTTTTTTGAAATTTTGTTGTTTTTTAGGGAAACATTTCAATCAATCTAATTAGAAATTTAAAACATGTTGAACTTTTTTTAAATATCAAGTTTGAACAACTCTTTTGATTTATGATTTGAAAGTTTAATTTTTGTTTATCTGTTATCTTATCTAGAGTAACTAAAAGTTTACTAAAATACTTTTATCTGTTGCATAATCCTGTTTTTATTTTTAAAAAACTCCTTAAAAATTGAAAAATGTTTAAAATCATATCAATTTAATCAAATAAAATGTTTCAGTTCTCAAAAAATCTATCAAATAAACTCGAAAGCTAATTTTTTATGATACACTCATATAAAAAGCAGGAGTCAAAGGCAATGAACCATAATGTAAAGTTACGCATGATGTCACCATTATTAGATCGTACACATTCACGTTAACAATGTTGATATATATAATTTTATATCTCTTCCTCTCTCTCTTACTGACATATAAGTGTGTGTCTATGTAACGTCATTAAAGAATCAATAAACTACCAATTCTGAGTTAGGCTGGGAGCAAAAAAATCAAATTATGTGATAAGATTTGTCAGCAGAAAAGAAGAAAAAAAGAATGGATTGTGCGTTGTTGTTGATCAATTGATCAAAATAAAAGTGACATTTCGATAATCTTATGATGCAATTAAGGGACTTTTATGGCATCATTGTGAGATAATTTGATTGATAATGCTAGTATGGGTGTGAGAACTAAACAATTTTTGCTGCCCTTCCACATATACCACACAATTTTGAAAATGTCAATAAGGTTGAAATTTATGCTTCATAGTCATGAGTTATATTGGCAATGAGCGGCACACATAAAAATTGGCTTCGAGCAGCAGCAGCTTGTGTGAGGGAGATTTTACTTTCTTGCACATAATAAAAAGTCATCCGATAAAACGCTTGTGCCATCTGCTGTTCCAATTTTCATTTTTCAGCACCCCCAATTCCGCCACACACAGCAAAAGCATGGAAATGAAATATCTGCTCTTTCTCGTTCTCCATCTTGCCAATATTATTGTAGTAGCATTTGTGAGAAATGAAAACACCTGCGATTGCGGTTTCAAATCCACATTTTCTCTCTATCGTGCTATAATATGTCTATGTATATGTGTACGACTCGATATGGCATGAAAAATATGTTATTGCTTTTGCTACTGCCATGAAAATGCCACACTCAGTCGTTTTCTTTCTTTATGCATGTAAAAAATTATTTCTCTTTCCACTTTTTTATGTATATCCCAATCGTCATGGAAATTGCAAATTCTCTCCTTCGATCTCATTCTCTCGGTTAACATTTCTGTTGGTGTTTGCAAAACCAATCTCTATTTGTGCAATCACATGAGAGTAAATGCAAGCATGCATGTACAAAATAGAAATTGCTGTGTAAATTTATCTTTACTCATGATGAGTGCAAAAATTTTCTTTTCTAAAGAATTTTCAAAATAAATATTGATTTTTGTAATTTTAAATTCCTTTAAAATATACTAAGCTATTTTTGATAACCGTTAAATACTAATAACAGCTTGAATGATAAGAATGTTGAGTAAAATATTAGAAAATTCAATGCAAATTAACAAAAATGCATACTAAACACTGACAGAAATTTTATGATTAGATCAGAGTTGTAAAAGTAGAATCTACTTTTTAGCTTTTGGCTACTTTCTACAGTAGATTTTGGCTACAGTGGCCAATTGGCAACAGTAGCCAAATGGATACTGTAGCCAAAAGCTACTTTTCAAAAAGTAACCAGTGGCTACAATAGTCATTTGACTACAGTAGGTTTTGGCTACTGGCTACGAATCAGAAGATTAACAACTCTGGATTAGATACATTTTCATTAGAAATAGCATTAAAGGCAGGCAAGTTAAAGAATATATTTTTAAAAAACAACTTCATCATGCAATATTCTTTAAGATTCTTTTCTTTCTTCTCCATAATACAGCATGTTTGCATCACAGCTCAATACACAACAATGACAGCAAAATTTATTGTGCTAAAAATCAATTGCGTCACACGCACTTTTGTGCTCGTCTCTCACTTCATTGATGAATGAAATATTGAACATAACATGTCTCGAATACGTTACCATTATTTTTAATGAAAAGCTCTCGCTAGAAAGCGGGTGGAGGAGAAATAATGGAAAAAATCAGTCAATATACAATGTGACATAAATGAAGCGATAACTTTAATAAATGGCTGAAATTTTGCCTTTTGTTATACTCTCTCACTGCTCCACTCTTCGATGCGATATAATAAAATTGATGAAGGCCAACAAAAGAATTGAATTGTCGGTTTTTTGTGCTATATAAATATATATGGTGAAACAGCAGCAGCAGCCGTCGCCACTACCGCGTTTTCATTCTTATTCCAACAAATGAAATTTTCGAATAAATTTTGTGTGTGCTCACGAAAGGAAGAGCAAAGAATTCAAAAGATATAAATTTCCGGACAGAAAAAGAAAAACCGTGGGTTTTCTTCCTTCATTTTTAGGCCATAAATCACTTTCGTATTCTTTCACGGCATTGTTTCCTCTCTTCTTTTCTCTTGCAAGCTTTATAAAGTCCTAATGGACATGAGAACACAACTCAACACCTATTAGTCATTAGTGGGCGTCTATTTCTAGCAGAGGCTATGTAATGCCTCGTGTCTTTCACTTTCTTATCCCCTCGGCTATTTTATCTTGATTTAAACACAAACACACATAAGGAAATCACAAGTCAATGCGAAAAACTTTTCTCATTTTTTCTCGAAGCCAATTTTATTTGAATTAAAAGCAAAACAAGAATTACAGAAATGTAATCGTGATGTGGCAGAAAAAAAATGTGAATTCGAGGAAAGACAGAATAAATGATACTGATAATGTGAAATGAGAGGCTCCATGTTCGATAAAAGCAATCTTCATCTTCCACTGTCTATGTTGGTCTTCTTTTATATAAGATCGTTCTATTTTTGTTATTCAAGACACTTTCTTATTTTCTCATTCCATTTATGTATCTGTATCAGACTAATAACATCAACGAAATGTCTGCTGATTTCTCTTTTTGTAAAATAAATTAAAATAGATTTTTCTTAAATGAAAATATTTCATGACTATTAATTAAGAAGAAATACACAAAATACAAAACTTAATGTTTCATGCAAAAATGAGTAACCCTAGTGAAAAGCGATGAAATAATTTTCGAGTTTTACCTTGCTTGCATTAATATTCATTGAATTGGTAATGTTGTTTTAATCTTCAAGTACCTTTTCCACTAAGCATTTAATTATCGCTCGTTTATTATTCAGCAGGAGAAAAAGAATTAAAATAAATTGAGTGCAAATCCAAAAAGATGAGGCAAACACGTTGTGAAAGGGAGACTGTTGTGCGCAATAATGCGATTTTTAATACTTTTTGAAACACTAAATCTTCCCGAGAGTCGCTACAAGCTAAAACAATTTTTTCTTCTTCGTCCTGCAGCTGTTACAACTGGCATTCTTTATCGTTGTTATTTTCATTTACTATCTCACCTAACAACCTCCACTTTGCACATGGCAAGATTGAGTTCACTCAATTTCATATGATAAAAAATAGAAACATCACAAAACTGTCATAATGTTGATAGGATAATAAAACTTTTTGATAACACATATCAAGGACAGTTCATTTGTTAAGACATTCTGTCATACTCATTGTTCGCTGTTGTTGTTGTTTTAATATTTTATTATGTCGTCCTTACTTTTTCTTAGTAAAGATCTTTGTTTTGTATTTTTAGCTGAATTTTGAAGACAAAATAATGTAACATTGGATATATTTAAAAAGAAATGCGCTTAGGAACCTTAACTCAATCATTTTTCACTCTTCTTATGTGTATATATCAAGAAGGAAAGAGAAAGATAAGGCAACAACAGCGACAAAAAAGTAAAAGAAGCAAAAAAAGACGTTCTCATGAAGAAAAATTACTTCATTGCAAAAAACTTTTTCTATCTCTTTTTTCTTACTTTCTTTCTTCTCGCCTTTCTTATTATCTATGTATGAGCCTTTTTGTAGAAAAGAGAGAGCAATTGGATCTAATATTTCAACGAGATTAAAAGTTTTCTTCTCATGTCATTTAACAATGACGAGTTAGGTAGATTTAGGGAGACATTTTTTAGGCAAATTTATTTGATTGATTTCTGCTTCTATTTATTTTTTTATTTATTTTCAAGGATCGATGGGATTTAACTGAATCTTTTTTGATCTTTAAAATCGCATAGAATTGAAATATTGATGAAAATTTCATTTAATGTTGAAGTTCTATCTAAAGTAAAGATACTTCTGGAGTAATGACAGTTTGAAAAAAAAATGAGAAATAAAAGAGGAGAAGAAAATAAAAGTTTTTTTGCAACTGTCACCTCTTTATATACTTCGAAAAAAAGCTTTTTATAGTAATCAGGTAAAACTTTTTAGTTTTAAAGAATAATGAAAATAGTTAAGGTTAAGATTTGTTTGCATTTATTGATTTCTATTTTATTTGACAAAAAATTTTTCAGAAAATCGTCAATCAATTGAAATAATCTTTAAATTTACTGATGTATCAGAATGTCCCCACTGGTTAAAGAGCACAAATAATAAAAACAAGTAGATCAATCTCGACGCCCTGCAGTCGAAGATTATAGCGCATTTTTGCTTTGACAGATCAGTATATTAGGCGATTATTTCAAATTTTTTCAGCTTCCACTTGTTGGTGTTAAGTTTGTCAATAATAAAGTTTCTAAACACAAAATCGACTTAAATGTAAAAAAAATTATTTTTAGGTCCCCTTGTCTATTGTTGGTTTTTTAAATTGAAGCAATATTTAGATCATAGTCTAGTTTTTCATTTTTTTATTTATTATGCACTGAAGTATCAAATTTATATTAAAACTTTAAGCTTTAAAAAAGATATAGAAAGTACACGACCACGGATCGGAGTACTTAAGCGCATTTTTGTCGCCACAGATCAGTGTTTATCAACAGGTTACAGAGTTAACA
>JACWBX010001108.1:8741-32128 GCA_014622435.1 Polypedilum pembai
CTCGCTCTTCTTCCTCTGTGATATGCTTAAATATAATATGGAAAAGATGTCGATAGATAAAGACAGCTTTTTCGTCCTCTCGATAATTGATAAATGGTTTCCATTTGCTGACTCTCTTGCTTCTTTTTTTTAAACGCCAATTCAACTCAACTTTTTCATCTATGGAGAAAAGAGAAAAGGATAAAAAAAATAAATTAATAAAATGTCATTTTGCATGACAATCATAAAAGTTAGAACTTTGAAAATTTCTTAATGATTTTTTGAGAATTATAAAAGATTTTCTTTGACAAGTTCTAAAAGTTTCGTTTACAAGTTCAAAATTTTTCGAATATGAATTTCGAAATTTAGCATTTATCAAAAATAGTTTCGAAATAAAAACTATTTCAATCAAAAGTGTCATCATTTAGCATAAAGAACGAAGATTTTTGGGTTTTTAATGTCTTTTAAAAATTTTAAGTGAATTTTTAACAAGTTCTAAAAGTTTCGAAGTTCAAAATATTTTCGAAATTAAGTTTTTATCGAAAATATTTTGAACTTCATAAGATAAAATATAAAATACTTCTGATAAATAACATTCAAATAAAAAATAAAGTTTTTGAAAAGAACGAAGAAGTTTTAAATTTTTAACGATTTTAGAAAATTTAAAGTAACTTTTATAAAAAGTTCTAAGTTCTAAGTTCAAAATTTTTTCAAAAATAAGTTTCGAAATTTTTTGAACATAAAACTATTTCAAACAAAAGAAAATATCAACATTTAGAAATAGAACGAAGAAATCTTTGAGTTTTTAATGATTTTTGAAGAATTTTTGAAATTTTCTTTAAGAAGATCGAAAACTTTCAAAATTCAAATTTTTGTTTAAAATTTAAAGTTTTTTGAAAATAAAAGGTTTTTGCCGTTAAAAATGTCAACATTTAGTTTATTATTGAGTTCAAAAATAAAGTAAAAAGAAAGAAAAGAACGAAAAAACCAGAGACCAAAGTGAGTATAAATTTATATGCTTAGCTGACTAAATTTAGTCGATTTACGTACAAATTTTTAGTCGACTTCGAGCTCTGGAAGAAACTTTAAGTTCTTTTATGATTTTTGAGAATTTTTAAAAATTTCTTACATAAGTTCGAAAAATTTCGAACATGAATTTCGAAATTTACCATTATTCCAAAATAATTTCGAAATGAAAACTATTTCACTCTAAAATGTCATCATTTAGCATAAAGAACGAAAAAACCTTTGTGTTTTTAATGATTTTTAAGAATTTTTAAAAATTTCATTAACAATTTCGAAATCTTACAATATTAATATTCTTTTTCGAAAATAGATTTCAAAAGTTAAAGCTTTTTCCTTCAAAAAAAAGTCATTATTTAGCATTGATATTAAAAATTAAAGTTTTTCCACACACACACACACACACAAAATGCAATCCAATTAAAGGCAAAAAACTTTTTTCAGATATTTAATTTATTACCTGCCATGAATATGAAAAACACATTCTGACATTTTGAAGCCTCTAATTGGACGGTTGAACACGAATCTCGACTGGATTTTATTTTATTTTGATTTTCTGACCGGGATTTATTGAGGTTAAAATGTGGAAAATTGACTTCTAATGCTTTGAGCAAGATTTATTGAGATTTCATTGGAATGATAAAAAAATTCGATATTCAATACAATAGTTGAGAGAATTTTTTTTTGTTGTGACAACTTTGCAGAAAGTTTTTTAAAATTTAATATACAACCCACATAAGCAAGCATTTTCTCATTAAATTACAAATTAATTCGTTCATTTATTTGTGTGGTTTATGATTAGAAAATTAACATTTGCACAATACTACACGCTCAAATAGCACAAATATTTATTGATTTAGATAAATTTGCATTTGCAATGTATGATTTTAATTAAATCATCGTAAGAGACAGTGGGAATTTCTGTAGAATTAAATTTTTAATCTCATGATACAATTAATGTCCAGGTTTATGCAACTCATTATTTTTCAACTACTTTTTTTCGTATTTCTTTGTACTTTTTTTGTACGTTTTTGTTAGGGTTTTTGAAAAACAGCGTTTTAAGAAAACTGCCGTTTTTCGTTTTTAGGATTAAAAATTTTCTTTACGTTTTCTGAAAATTTTTTAGTTGATTTTAATGTTATTTTAGTGTAAAATTCTTCTGTTTTTTGAATATTTCTTGTAAACTTTCATTTAATTCATAATAAAAAGTGAAAAATAATGAACAAGGCCAACTTAACTACTTTTATGAGGCGTTTTTATATCTGTTAGTTCTAATATTCTGTAGTTCAGGCAGCAAGCAACATATTGACAAATGTTAATTAATAATCGAAGAAATTTATCAACGAAATGTCAAACTTTCAGTTGTTTTTAGTAGAAAGTAGATTTGAATAATTAAATTCCACTTGAATTTTCCAATAACTTTAATAAGATTTGAATAGATAAATTTGATGAAATGGGACAAATTTTATCAATTTGCAGCATCATCGAAGAAAATATTTGATATTTGTTGAGTTTGTTTTATCAAATAACAAGCTTTCATAAAAATTATAGACAAAATTTTAATTTATTGAAGGTCAAAACTATTCAAAATTTAAAATTTTTCAGTAGTGATGAAAACGGAAAATGGGTTTCAAGAAAACGTTTTTTTTTCCGTTAACATTAATTGATTAATCTATGGAACGAAGGCAAATATCAAAAATTCTCTAATATTGCTTTTTTCTTTATAATTGGTTTAATGATTTATGTAAAGATAATTCAAATTTCTTGGGTAAAACTTTGAAAAAGTTTAATAAATAGTTTTGTTCACATACTTTTGAATGCTACAGTATGCACTAATGACATTTTTCTTGTTTTTCCTACATTAATATAAAACATTGAAAATCGCTTAAAACCATTAAATTCACTGCTTTTTTTTGCTGTTGGTTGATTTTAAATTTAATTATTTTGATTTACATTGTGTATGTCCATGAAAATGCAGTACAATGCGCGTCTATAAACTCTATTTATTTATGTACATATAAAAAGTAGCTTTGCAAACAACAACAAATTGTTAAAATTTGACTTTATAATGAAATTAAATGAATTTTATGTTTTGGCTGCTGTGAAATTGTGAGTTATGAATTTAAGAGGCTTTTAGTAATAATTTATTGACAAGTTTTTGGTTATAGTATAAAATACGCCATTAGGCAAAATAACTCATTTCCACTTGAGAATTATTCATTGATCAATTTTCTGTTATTTATTGAATAAACAAAAAATAAAACCGCGAGGCTTAAAAAATTATTAAATGTAAGAAATAATTTATTATTTACTCTGGATTTATGTTTTTTGAGCTATTTGAAATTCAAAAAAGGCCCATTGCTGGATATCTTAGCAATCGCTGAATAAAAGTTTTTTTTTTTTTTCGAAAAGGAAATCTCCAAGCATTACATGAAATGAATTTTAAAATATTTTTTGTTTGTTCGTGTATATGATGTGGGTGAAGTGAGAAAAGCCATAAAGCGACTTCCTTTTGAATGAGAGTGTGACGAGCAAGCAAGCAAAAAAAAAAAAATGTTAATTGAAATCTCAATTCAGTAGACATCTTTCTCTTGTTATTTTAAAAGATTAATTTTTCACGCGCGAGATGATATTAAAGGTCTTTGTTGTTGTTTTGTATTTTATAATATTCTTTTGTGGGAGGAAAATGTAACACAACACACTACAAAGATTTAATAAAAGAAGTTAAAGAATGATTGAAAATTTAATCAAATTCAAAGCAAAATATGAATTCATTTTCTATTGTTATGAACTAGTTTTTCTTATTTGTATTTATTTATCTTTACATTAGAACACTTTGAGAAATTTTAAAAACAGTTGTAAATTTTCTACAATTTAGTTGTAAAATTGTAAAAATGAATTGTAAACTTTTTACTACAACTTGATTGTAGAATTCTAAGTTTCCTACTACTTAGTTGTAGAATTGTAAAGGTGAATTGTAAATTTTTCTACAGTTTAATTGTAAAATTGTAAAAATTAATAGTAAATTTTCTACAACATAATTGTAGAATTCAAAATATTTAAATTCTACATTCTAACGGAAAATTTAAAAATAAATTTTTTGTTTCTATAAAATCTTAAATCTAATAAACAACCAAAACACACATCAAGAGAGTGAAGAGGCAAGTCAGATAGCGTGGCAAATAAAATATAAAATATGTAATACTGGGAGACGCTGAGACAGACACTTTAAACGTAAATATAAAAAGAAGCGACAGAAAGCGAGAATCAAATCGAAAAATGATAATAAAATCTAATTTATGTGCGACTTTAGCGTCACTCATGTGTATATTTAAATTCCGTTTAAATTTGTCGCCTTTAACACACAATCGAGATGTGTGGTTGGCGGTGTTTGTGACAGATCTTCAATTATATCATTCGTTCATTCGTCGCCATATGTTTTTTCAATCGTATATCAAAGAACAAACATTAATTTGCTCTCAACTATTAATTTCAATGACACAAAGAGTGTAGAGCTAGAAAATTGAATGAATTCAAAACACACAACTGAATGTTTTTACTACATAAATGCACTTCACATTTGTAATTTATGCAGTTCACAGACAAATATAAACATTATTTCATGCGTGATGAAGACTTTATAAGCTACTTGCATTCTCATATTGCTTATATACGGATACGTGCGGTTATAAATCATTGAAATGTTTTCATTTCGTTCCTCACAATTCACATCTATGTTTATTTTAATTCTTTTTTTGATTAACATTTTTTCATATTAATTTCAACTTTTCTCTTTCATCACATATATTAAACTTTTTTTGTTGAATTATTTCTGATTTTAGCCCTTTCGATGGAATGAAATTTTTCGGCCAAGAATTTTTCAGATAGAAATTTTTCCTGGCTGAATATCTTCGGATTATTTTATAGCAGTTTTTTTAGCCGAAAAAATTCTGCTATAATTCCTTGTTAGAATATTTTCAGTACAAATTTTTCTCACCTAATTATTCTCACAACAAAATTATTTTTTAAGAAAACTTTTTAGCCGAAATTTTCTTTCTACGTTTTTGTGAAAAGTCGAGGTAAATAAATCGATTAATATTTCTTGAATTGGTTTTAATTCTTACTTTATTCAATAATTTATTTATCAATTGAAACATAAATTGAGCAGTTGAGCGCCTCGGTGGCCGAGAGGCTAAGAGCGTTCGATCTGAAAAAGGATGTTGGCGATCCGGGGTCAATCCCGAATGACGGCACTTTTTCAGACCCTCAAAAGTTTAGATACTAAACTTTGACTGCTCAAGCGAGGGTCCGCTATACGACTCTGATTATTTGTATGGTTAATATGAAAAATTTTTGTAAAAATTATTGTAAGGTTTTAGTTGTAAGATTCTATGTAAAAAGATTATTGTAAAGCGAGTGTGGCCCGCTATAAGGCCTCTCAGCCAGTTAGGGCGAAATAAAGTTCAAAATTCAAAAGAAAAATGTGCTTACTTTTTGCTCTTTCTTCCTCGACTCACAAATGCAGAAAGGACTGAATTGAGCAACTCGCAGTCCTTTTATAGGCTTAGAGTTGCTCAGTCAGGGGTATGCAAAAATTAAGCACTTAGATGAAAAATTTTAAATTCGAAAATGATCGAGGTTCGACATTCAGTAACACATTTTCATTAAAAAACTTTCTATTCAAAGTAATTTGCTTGAGAATTTTTTAAAATAACGGAATTTTCCAAGGGAAAAGAACTTCAACTTTTTGCCACGTTTTGAAATTTTTTTGCAGCGTTTTAAAGAAATTCTTTTGCCTTGGAATTTTTATGACAGATATTTTTCGTTTGAATGTTAACACAAAAATCTTAGAAATTTTATAGCCGAGTATTTTTTTGGATGGATGTATGTAAAGAAATATCTGGCGGAAAAAAATCCTCTGGATGTTATGAATAAATGTTTGCTTGAAATTTTTAGGCTGGATTATGAAGAACAAATAAATTTTTAAATTAATTTCTTCGACTCAATATCTAAAATAAAGTTTTAAGCTTCTGATATTTATGTTTTGTGCTAATCATCCTATCCGAAAAAATCCATTCCATCAAAAAAACATCTCCCTAATTTCTCATGCTCAAAAAAAAAAAGGTTTAGGAAGATTTACTCTTTACCTTCTTGTTCTATGAAAATAAAAAAAGAGTTCAAGGATTTTTTTACATCTCATTTAACTTGTGCAATTTTTTCTTTCTTTCTTTCTTTCGCACTCATTTTTTTGTCAGTTGCGCAAGAAGCAGTAAAAAGAAAAGAATTTTTTTTTTCCTAGGGTCTAACCAACAACTTGAACTTAAAAAAGAGAAAAAGAGAAGTCTAATCTTACATAAAAAATCTCTTTATTTTACTTAAGGTAATTCTAAACAATTTTTTGTCACAAGCAGTGGTTTTTTAAATGGAATTTTTAGAAGTATTTTTTTTGCATAGGCAAGAGATAAGACAAAGATGAATTGAGTAGGATTTTTTTCCTTTTCTTTCCTTTAAAACAAGTTGATTAAATAACAAGCTTACTTTTGAGACTGACTGACATATTGAATTGAGTGAAGAAAGATTTTTCTTCTTCTGAATTTGATACCTGAGAGAGATTTCAAATGCAAATTGAAGCATGAAATGAGAATTTTTTTTTGGACAGAATTGTGAAATGCAACAATTGAAGTAAAATCTTCTAAGAATTAATAAATAATGGAATATTCAAAAGGAGACGCATTTGCATGCAAAGCTTACTAAGTGACAAAAAAAAGAAAACATCAAAATGTAAACAAAAAGATTTCAAAATTTTCTAAAACTCAATTTTTAGTTTAAGTAACTATTTTGAAAGCTTTTCTAGACTACTACTACAACTGTTTTTATATTTCATAAACTCTATCCATTTTCTAATTGCAATTAGGAAGAAAAATTGTAAACTTTTTCTTTGCTTTTAATATTGAAACTTTCCCGTAAATTTCAATTTCTTTTTTGAATCAAATAGCTTCCTTAGTTGATAAGCAGCAATGTTTTTGTCTTATTTTCATGTTGTAAATTATAAATAACAACTTGAGGCACTAAAATTCAAAGATTGTTGAAGTTTTTCTATTATGTAAAATATTTTAACTTTTCTTTATATTTAAACAACTGAATTCATTTTTGTTTGTTATATTTTGACATTTATAAACACAAACAACAAGTTAAAGCACTTAAAAGTTATTAATTCTTAGTTTTAACAATTTTTACTGAAACTTTCTTTTGTTTACTTTTAACAAATCACATTTTTCAAAACACAAAATGCGCACAATATTTAAAATCAATTTTAACCGTTAAATTGGAAAATTTTCCACTCAATAATTTTCTAAGTAATTTTAGAACAGCAACAAACTTTCAATTAAAATTTTAACAGATTCTCACTCCAAGTAACCTTAATTAACACTAGCAGTAAATAGTTCATGCACTAAACTCTTTCCTTGTTTGAATACTAAAATAGAAAGAGAGAGTGAAAATTAAAATTAACATGAAATGTAAACAAAAAATTCTTTTTTCCTTCTCTATGTCTGTCTCTAAGCATGATAGTAGTGAGAGCATGTTGTTAGCAATATTCATAAATATATACAGATGTGCATGCATACTGTGTGTATGTAAAAGATAGATAGAAATGAATGAAGAGTGATTCTTCTTGCTTTCGAATTTCATTTGATATGTAAACACCTCCAGGAAACGAAAATTAATTACTCAAAATAAAAAGAAAAAAAATTTCATCATGAAGCCTACAATTACAGTGCTATTGAAATATTCATATAATTTGAGACAGAACTAATGAGTGATTTTTAATTATTCATCAAATATGTAACAATGTGAATGTAATTGCTTGCGAGCTATTTGAAAATGAATAAATAAATCATTTTGTTTTGGACTGAAATAGAAAATTGCTCAGCTTATGCACATGCGAAATGAATAAAATGGAATGTGGAAGCTCAACTATTTATTTTTTCTTTCTTCAATGAATGACATAGATAAAAAGTCAACCCCAAAGCATTTTTCTTTACTCTTTTCCTAACTAGGGTTCAACGCTTGTATGTATACTTGACTTACTTTTTGTGCAACTTGCATGCAAGTTGACATACTAAAAAATTTCTCTAATTCATTTAAATTTTATAGTTGATGAATTTAAGAATTATTGACAAATTTTGACCAAAGTAAATAAAATCTAAATCAATTCAAAGTTTACTTGACTTTTCTTTGCAACTTGCATGCTTACTTGATTTGCTTTTATGCAAGTTGCATGCAAGTTGACTAACACAAAAGTGTTTCTTATTTATTCAAAATTCGGCAAATTTATATGAAATTCAATGATTCTTTAAATTTACCAAAATATTGACTTATTTAAATAAAAATCTGAATTTTTTTAGAGACATTTTTAAGTAAGTTAACTTGCATGCAAGTTGCATAAAAATATGCACATATCAGTCAAGTACCGAACCCTACTGTTCTTCTATCCTTAATCACATGAATGTGAATGTGTATGATACTTATAAGCTTCATTCTGTCCATTTAGGCATTTTTTTATACTACATAAAGAAAGGATGAAAAAATAGGAAGAAATTCTACCTGAAAATTAATATATTATCACGTAGAATCCATTAAGGCATTTAACATATATAAACGGAAAAGAATCTCATAAAGTCAGAGCATAGAAAGGAAGTTGAAGCCCATAAAATTCCTTCAAATAACAATATTGTGCTAATCTCACTCGTTTAGTCTTTCTTTCACACTTCTTTTCTCTTTCTTTCCTTTTTTTCTTTTATTGTGCAAGTTTAGAGCTCACATTTCATTCAATGAAGTATAAAATGAGTTCAGACTGTGGCAATTTAATGATTGATATGGAAATGAGCAAGAAAAAAAAGAAAATTTTAGCATATTCAGATTTTTATGCAAATATTTTGAATGCATTTACAACTATGAAATTTTTCTTTCTTTCTTTCTTTTTTAATCAAACCAAGTTATTCATTTTATTAAATGAATTTCTTTATTTTTCAAGGCAATGAAACTATTTCTTGTCATTAAATGGAAATTTTTAATTTGAACTAATAAAAAATTACTCAAGTGAAAATTCAATGACTTTTTAAGCTTAATAATTGATAAAATTAACAATGATGATTTAAACACATTTTGTATTTAATTATGCTAAAAACAAATTCATAAAAATGATCTTTTTTAGATTGACATGATAAAAATATACTGAATGAGAGAAGATTATCTGAAGCTACAAAGTACTATCAGTTTCTATTAATTACTACCAGTTGCTACCAACTGATACTAATTACTATTCAATTTGTATTTTAAAGTTTATTTTATGCTCAAAATATACGTTTGTGTGTTTTAGTGCTCAGCACCAAGGTTGGAAAAACAGAAATCTATTAACAGAATCTGTCACAGAATTTGTAGGTTCCGAAATTAGTTCTTGCTTTGATCAACATATTCAAAAGCAATTTTTAAGCCAATTTTGAATAGCAACAGACATGTAAACAAAAAAAGGACAGATGAAATCTGTTAAAAGACAGAGAAGTGTTTAAATATTTCAATGCTCAGCACAAAATGTTTGAGTGTTTTAGTGCTCAACACTAAGTGTTTGAGTGTTTCATTAATTTATTGATTATTTTAACGCTGAATACAGCTTTTGAGCTTTTCGATCGTTATCATTTATTGTTTATGTCTGTGACTACTCGATAGTTATTGACAAAGTTGATAAAGCAAGTGCCTTCCAGCAGGCAACTTAGCAGAACTTTCTAAGCTCATGCCTTTTGGAAGGCAACGACTGCCGGCACAAATTTTGACAAAAAAGGTCCGCAAAGTGGAAAGAAAATTAAAGAAAAAGTGTGCTAAAATTTGAGAACTCATTTGCTTAATTTTTGCAAATTTTTCAAACATAAACAAACAATTTGAATTTCAAAAATTTATTTTAGTTCAAAAAATATTTTGCAAATTTAAGTTCTAAATAAAGTCTTTTAAAAATTAGACTAAAAGTTCATCAATTAAGAGAAGAAATAAAAGTAATTTAAAAGGTCTAGATAAAATTTATATTCATTTCTCTCTCTTTTCATTTGAATTTTTCATTTCTCTAATCGTAGCAAGTCATTCATTTTATTAAGTGAATTTATTTCTCTCTCTATCATCCTAAAATATTTCACACATGGTGTTGATGAGCTCAAGCAACAACAATGAAAATGCTAATAGTATTAAGAACGAGCATTCTTTGCTCACATATATATATATATATATATCTTTTTGAAGGAAAGATAAAGTTTTTGTGTTGCGAAGAAGATGAAGATAATAAATATGATATGATAATTTATGCAAAGCTTTTTCAATAATTAGACACAACACACTTCATAAAATTCTCTCTATCATCCATTTTTTAACCATTTTTATGTGAAATTTATGGATAAAAAAGAGATAAAAAAACACTTTTCATCTTTTTCTCCTTATTTTTCTGTGATGTATAAACTAAACTATTGAATTTCATAACAATGATAATGAAAACCTGTTTATTCATGCATATTGAGCAAGAAAATGTGCCTAATTCATTCCATTAATCTAAATGTGTCTCTCTTTATTTCACATTTGATCGATTTATGGTAACACAGAAGCCCAACAAACTCTCAATTTCAGTTATTGAATTTCATATTGGCAATGAGAAAACTTTTTGTATAGATCTCTTAAGGTATCATCAACTACTTTTTCCTGCCGGTGTCAAATTTCAAGCTTCTGCATTTTACTTTTACTTATACTCTTTTTCACTTTCAGTCCCGGTATAAAGTAAACAAATTTTCTAAATGAAAATTGCTTCAACATGAGAAGATGGAATGTTTATGTTAGAAGTACACAACAAACTCTTCTTTTTACAAACATTTTTTGAAAATTTCTTCAACTCATTGCATTAATAATGGCGTGATTATAGAGGAAGAAAGAGAAAGTTTACATAGTTTTAGAGAGAGGAAAATTAATTAGTGAAAATATTTTATAGATAAAGTTTAGGTTTGAAAATTTTCGTGATTTTCAATTTAGCATCAACACAGACAATTAGTAACAGACACTAAATTTTAGATAAAAATTTTTGTCAAAACATTTAAATTTGACTCTGAAGAAAATACATTTTATTCCTTTTATTGAACTCAATTAAAGTTGTTTGAAATTGAAACTATCATGCTTTAAGTCAAATAAATCCAAATAAAGACTAGAGTTTTCCACAATCGAAGAAATTGTAAAAATATCTTAAAATTCTTTTTATAAATTTTTAAATATTCTACAACATGTAGAATTAATAAAATCTTCCTTGTAAAAAATTGTAGAAATTTCTACAATTTCTTTTGAAATTCTACATTTATTTTACAACTTATCTAATAAAAGAATGAAATTCTAAGCTTTTACAAAGTGAAAATAAAACTTTACTTTTCATCAAAAAATTTGCTAAAATATTTCCGCTTTTAAGCGACGATAAAAAAGAAAAGATTATTTAAATTTTTCTCTCATATAAGCATTCTTTTATGTTGTTCTAAAAACACACAATGAATGTGTCTATCGTCATGAAATTTTATTTCCTTGTTGTCGTTCATATTAGACATAGAGAGAGAAAGAATTTCACTTTTATTGAGAGAAAACACACATAAAACTATGTCACTCATTCTATCATTATCCTATGTTAATAAAATTATTTTGAATGAGGAAAATTTTCCAGAAAATAAAATTGTCTGAGGTGTAGGCACTCAATTTTTTATTTTTCATTTCAAAATAAAGCAGCGTGAAATTGAGCTCAAGAATTACGACTCACATAAACTTTTTTTTTGGCCTCAACATGAAATAATTATGGAGCAAATCGTAAATTAGGTTACAACTGTCATAAACTAGTATAAAATAAAAGAAAGCAATTGTAGGAGATTTTTCGTGTATTTTATGACTACAAATTAAATCAAAGTCCGTAAAATTAGCAAGCTTTCTAGCCTCAGTTATTTTTTGAAAATAATTTTTGGTATTTGACGTGTACGAAAACATCAGCGGCATCAACAGCAGAATGATGATGATAAAGAGTTGACTAGAGAGCGACATTTTTGCATATAAAATTTGAGCACATCACAGAGTAGCAGTAAAATTCTCTTTTAGATGGCATAATGAAATGAAACAGTAAAAAAACATTTTCATTTTCAATATTGTCAGCCGTGGTAGCTTGCATAAAACTGAGAGACTGGCCCAAAAGAACCACAATTTGCCTGCAATATGAAGGAAACACGAAACAGTTGTCGCACATACATCCATTAACATGAAAAACATAAATTTTTCCCTCGTTTCGAAATTCTCTTACAATTTCATGCCCTTACTGCCAGCATCCGTGTGTCGTGAATGTGAATGGATGTGCATGTACCTTTTTTTTTTATTTCTGAACAAATCTACAGATTTGTGATGAAAAAAATGGTGGTATGAACTATAAACGATTATGCTTTGGAGCAAAATAGGTAGACAAAGACATTTCGAATATGTTTCTGATGGAAAAAGAACCTTGGAGCATTTTTAGCTTAGGATTTTTTGAATATATCTGGTATTGGCAGTAAAAATTTTTTGCTTAAAATGAATAACAGAATATTGAATAGAATTTTAAAAATTCTTAGCCAATTTTGAACAGCAAAAACTTGAATATTTTTGTATGACACTTGTTAAGTTTAGTGAAGTTAAAAGAACAATAATAAGAATGTTCAGTTGGAAAAGACTGAACTCTAATTTGCTTATTATTAACAGAAGAAGATTGAAGAGAAAATACAAATATGTGCAACGCTTAAAAATTCTTTGTTGGATATCAATAATAAGTGTCATTTAGTGTTCGAATTATATTACTTTAAGCTGCGCTTTTCAGTCGTTTTACTTTCTAAAGTTAGTTATTACAAAATCTTCAAGCCGTTCAGACGTGAAATAAATTTCATTAGTTTTAAATATTGTAAAATGGATTTTTCCGTCCGTCCGTCTGTCTTTCTAACTAGTCTTTACCAGAGTGGTTTTCCGTAAAACTTTTTGTGTGATTTTATTGCTCTTAACCATGAGACCTGTGTGACGAAAGTTCTTTTCAAAAATCCATGCCGGTTCCGATTTATAGCCTAAACAGTGTTTCAATGCGAATATATGCGAAATTTTCGTATGCATACAGCATATTATATGCGAAATACCGCATGCATACTGAATATATGCGAAAATTTCACATATTACAAAAACTTATAAAATTACAAAAACATGTCAATAATGTATTTGCGACATCATTGTGGATTCTACTAAATTAAAAAATTTTCATCTAGAATCGATTATAAACACTAACCCGAGTTTTATTCAAATCCTTTTCAATTTCATCTACCAGAGCTCACAAATTATAAAAGCATAATAATAATAAACATTTACAAAGAACTTTTAAGGAAAGTCATCTTATTTTCATTGAGGTGAAATCGATTTAGTTCTATTTGAGCCACAAAATTATACGACACTTAAATTTACATGCTTTAAAAGTACTTAAATAGTCCTTAATTTACTCAATATTGTTCTAGATTCAATAATTAACTGAATAAGAGTTGACGTGATTATATAAATTCAATATTAAGAACAGAAAACTGCAATCAAAATTTATAAACAAATTCAAAAATTTTAGTACAAATTTTCTACAATGAAGTATGAAGAATAAAGATAAAACTCAATCTGTATTTCAGTAAAATAACAAGAATCTTAAATCGACAATTTATTACAGATCCTTTAGCTATCTAAGAAAAATCTTACATTCAAAAATTTGAATTGCTATCATGTACATAAAGAATTTTATCTCAATAAATTTATTCCCGCAACAACATTCAAGCCAATTCAATCTATACTTCAACGCGCGACCAACGAGTTGTATGAATAGATGCATGAGGGAAAAAAATGGAAAATCTTTTTTCTCGTGTGTGTAGGTGAATAAATCCACATATTCACGTGAATTTCATTTTTTACAGAAAAAGATGAAGAGAGTAAAAGAGAAAAAAATTTCATTTTGAAACGAGTAAACGGAAGGAAGCAACAAATCACATCAACGAAGAGCACTTTAGTATGAACGAAATCCTTCTCGACACTACTCGCTGCTGCTGCCACTGTCATTGAGTATGTATGCAAAGAGAGTGAGAAATTATTATTGGATTTTGAGAGACATACGCTCACATACAAAAGAAAATTTTTCAACCAACTTCACTTAAAATGCGATTTACTTTATGATAAACAACATTTTTTATTGCAAGCGACACATACGAGCCTCTTCATATGCTTTTATCCCATATTTTAATGTCACAGGATTTTTTTCAAAATAAGATGTTATATTTTCTCTTTTTCTTTTGTTGAAAGATGAACAATGTGAGCAAATTGAGCTTTTGTGATATTATAAACTTGCTTTTTTTCTCACTCGTTGACTCTTTTTATTCATTCATATTGCTGCTGCTGCTGCTGTTACACACATATAATGCAATCTGTTTTAAATGGATGAGATGGAATAAGAAAAAGAGAGGAGAATCTCGATGCCTTGAAGGTTTTAAGAGAAAAATGCTAGTGTAGGATGAATTTAAAGAAATAATAGAAAGTTTTTGCTTTATATTGGTTTACAGTTTGAATTATCTAAGTAACGATAATTTAAGCAAAATAGAGTTTAAGCTGATATTAAATATTTGTAAATATTTGAGTTAGTTTTCAGAATAAAAATTGTCAGTGATAATTTGAACAAATGAGAGTTTAAGCTGATTTTAATGATATGATTGGCATTTAGAAGATTCAGCTACGAAGCTTGCCTAGATTAGAAATCATAAACAAGGTCTGAGTACTTTTTTCGCTTACTATGATTACTTTTTGACTTTTGTTGAAATTACGATTTTCTTATCATAATTTTTACTTTTTCAGATTGATTCTTTGCTTTTATAAATAAACAAATGATTGTTCATTAAAATTTCTGCCTAAATATGTATATTTTACAAAATTTGGATTCAAATCTGAATCAAAAAAATCAAACTGAGATCAAAAATGTTTGAAAGAGTTCTCAGGTTTTGATCTTAAAATAACTTCTTCTGTTTAGTTGATGATTATGAGTTCTTATTGCCCCACTGTGAAGCATAGGGCATTCGATTCTTTGTGAGATCTGCCAGCTCATTGATACATTTGCCTTTTTGAGCTGCTTCGTTACGAACAGACGGAAATAAGTAATTACGGAAACTCTTTTGCTTATTTGACATATTATTAAAAATTTCTCAACAAATTTTCATTTCAGTAATTATTTATCTTCTTGGAATGTAATCATGATACTTCAGTTTATCTTTAACTATTCTTATTGATGTTGATGATGAGTTCCTATTGTTCCACTGTGAAGTGTAGAACACTAACAAAAATTTTGAATCTTATTCGATTGTCCTTTAATCCAATCTTGTTTTGTTTAGAGTTTCGTGTATAAATTTGTTTCAGTTAAATAAGTTATAAGCCTGTTGTAACTTAGTTTGGTTCTTGGGGCTGCCAATTTTGAGGCTTGCAAGCAAGTCTATTCCATATTATTTAGCCTCTGCTTAAGCAAATTAACAGTGAGCTCGCGTGAAATGCGAGGAATTGGTATATGAGTATTAGAAGCTAGGTACGAGAAACTATTGTTATTCAATCATCAGAAATATTTCTAATTTTTAAATCATTCAAATTCTATAATTTTGTCTTTAGATTTTTAGTTCTTGCTCAATTTTATTTTTAAAAACAGTTTAATAATTTTTTTAATTAGCTTTTTGTCCTACTTTCTATCTTATATTGATATTATTACTCATAATTAGTCAATTAAAGTACTTGAAACTTTTAATTTCAGTAAAAATTCTTCATTTGTTTACAATTTAAAAGATATTTTTACAGCTTTGCTTTTATTCAAAGCATTGCTTTAAAAACTTTTCAAATTTTCAACCGTTAAAAAGAAAATTTTATTATTTCTTTAAAGTCAAAGACAAAAACAAGAGCGAAGCACAAAAAAACATAAGAGATAAAAATAAGCATGTTGAAGCAATACATGACTTCTGCTTCTGCTACTGCCTGGATTTGCTTTTTTACTGTCGTTATCCAGAATATTTTTTTATATTCGTGCAAAGGCTCCCATTTTGTAACAATCTCGATGACTTTTTTTTATGCTTATCATTTGCAATTTTATTGCCATTTGTTATTGCTCTAAAATAAAATTTTAAATTCCAAATAGTTGAACTTTCATCAATCATGACTTGATGTGTGTGTGGGATTTGAGTTAAAAAATAACGGAGATTGAACATGAATGATATATAGATCTAAGCAACCAACGCAAGAAGTGAAGAATTATTTGTTGAAATAATTATCATTCAAAAAATTTGAGTATTCGCAGTAAAGGCACGTTGACCAAATAGGCAAACACAATTCAGAGAGCTGGTTAATGTCAACAGAAAAGCACAAAAAAAATTTCGAGTGTAGATTTCATAATCATGTTTGATTTGATGTTGATGCCGAGTGTCAGGCGGTGTGAAAATGATGTCAAGATATGGTTAATCTCACACAACATTCCATTCTCCACTTTTTCGCATATTTTTATTGAGTTTCAAAAAAAAGCGATTGAACATAAATTATGGCACATTGAAATAAAAGGAGAAGAAGAGAAAGAAAAGAACGAAGTGGACAACACCAAAATAAACAAGACACTTAAGAGTGAACACACTCCATCCCTCTCTTTACAAATGGCTATGGCGGATGAAAAATGAGAGAGAAAAAAACACTTAAAAATAAAATCAAGTTAAAGACATGACTTGAACGCATTTTTAAATTTTTTATCATAAATTTTATGTTTAAAAGAAAGAAATTGTTTTTAAAGTTGAAAGACGAATTTATTTAAAAATAGGGATTTTGATAACTGTAATCAGTAACAGTTAACAGTTGTTTTTTAACGGATTTTTCTCGAGCAAAAACTATAAAAAATCTTTTTAAAACTTTCTTAAAATGTCTTCTTTTGAAAGTTTCATATTTGTAATATCGAAAAATCATCAAATTATTATGCTCAGTCACCTTTTAAAGTATCTTTATTGATTTTATTTTAACGGTCATTCGAGATTTAAATTTCGATCAAAGCGCGATCTTTAAAATTTCAACAAAATTTTTCAAATTTTATAATTCCTTACTTAGCTCGAATTTAGTGTAAATAACCAGAACGAAAATTGATTAAAAATGCAAATTTAGCCAAAAAAATTTTTTAATTTTTCAGAAAATTAGTGTAAATTTTTTAAAAAAAAAAACAGCAAAAACAGCTGTTATCAGCTAATTAGAGCTGCTAATTCAAAAATAACTACCTAATAAGCATTCTAATTTAAATTAGTTGATTTTGTTCTTTCATGTAAGAAAAGCCTCAGTTAGACAACATAAATGATAAAATAACGTTCATTTAAAATTTAAAACGCACAAGTTCGTTTAGAAAAAAGTTACAAAGAAGAATAATGTAGAAAAAGATGTGAATAAAAAATTTTCTGAATGTATTCTATTAGTTTGGTTTATATTTTGAAGAATTACCAAGTTGAAAAAGAAATTAATTTAACAAATTATGTTTCTAAACTAATAGCAAAGGTCGTTCTTGTATGATAGTTTTTGGTATAATCTTAGAATTTCTAAGATTTCAAATGAATCGAAATTTGGACATTATTTTTATCTCTTTCTTACTTGTAAAAAATTTAACAAAGATAAATTCTTAAGCAGTAAAAAACATTCCAGTCAAACAGCCAAAGTGACTAAATTATTGAATGAAAAAACAAGTGTGAGAGATCTTACATCATGATGCCATTAAATTTAGTGGCAAATTTAGCAATGATCATGTATTTGTATGTGTGTTGATATGGAGAGAGAACTCGTGAGATATTTATTGCATTGAGGGTCATAAATAAAATATTTAATGGACACATTAGAGAAGGATACTCTCTCGCTCGCTCTCGTTCTTTTTCTTCTTCTTCCAATTCTTTCTTTTTTTGTTTGTATGTAAATTCAATCTAATTTGAGATATGAAAAAGAGCACATTTTACTGCTTATTAGCTCATTTTTTACACGAATAATGGCATGCAATTAATGGATTTGCAAACAATCTCTGTTTACTTTTCATGCACTCACTTTTTGTTCGTGAAAAGGCAAAAAAAAAAGATTTTTAGTTTGAAGCTGTGATGATGATTATTTAGAGCGTTATTAAGCTTTTTTTATGAGATTTTTATTTAAATTAAATGTGTGTGTTAGGTTATAGAGAAATTTGCCGCTAAATAAATTTCATCTTTATCTTAGCCGCATTAATAAAGCAATTAATTTTGATGATTATTCATATAAATTTTTTCTCTCTTCTTCTTTCATTCATTATGTTTTGGCTAGAAACGGAAATTCCATTCTATGCTCACTCTTTTTATTGTAATTCCTACGCATTCTTGAAGCCATAGATGATTTACTAGTCCTCCAGTTGTTTTTTTATTATTCATGACTAAAAGAAGTCGCAAAACTGTCATTTGATGAAAATTAAGTCATTTTTAATAGAAAAAAAATTTGAATCATTTGTCACTCGTCTATTGATTTCCTGTGTCTACCATCTGGTGTCTTATAAAGCACAAAACTTAATGAATTTGTTTGCCTTTTTCATTATCAAAGGTTAACAAATGTGCACTCTTGTTTTTGTGTCACTAAACATTTCCTTTCGCGGTTATGATAAAAATTTCGAATTAATTGAATTTATGTTTTTTTGTTGTGATTTTAATTTAATTACAATTTGTGATAGAGAATTGATTTATGAAAGAAAACAAAATAATTATTTTATAGTGATTTAACTTGCTTTTTTGTGACTAATTAGGTTAAAATAAAACAAATCTAAATTGATTTTTATTAGTTTAAAAAAAGGAAAAAATATTTAGGAAATATCACGCGACCTTTACGACCAAAGATATACAACTAAGCAATAAATAATAGAATATTTAGCCGTTAAAATTCAAATCCAGGGGGTTGTCTTTTTTGACGAAAAATCCCCTGAATATGCCCCTAAAACTGCTTTTTTGAATGAAAAATTTTAAGATATCACTGAATATTTTCTTATTAATTTTAGTTTATATGATAGATTATGATTCAATATTTCCTTAAAATTAGATAAGAAATGAAAATAATTAGAAATTCATAGTAAAATTAAGTTTTAAAAGAAATTTTGTAACGGCTTCGAAAAATTTGAATAAAATTTGATCCAGATTTTGAATCAAATTATATCGGCATGAAATATTCTATTATTTCTTGCAACTAAGATATCTCGAAATTATTTAGATTTTAAAAAGTTTGTTAAGAAAAAACTTAAATAACATTATTTAGCTTTTTATGAATATTCTTCAGTGTAATAGATTTTATTATTAAATTAAAGCAGACTTTATTTCACACCATTTCAGCTTAAAAGTTTAATTATTTTTATCCAGGCGTGGGCACACAAAGAACAGCAAAGATTAAATATGAATAAAAAAAGAAAAATTTGGAACAAAAAGTTGCGTTTTGTTGCTCCTATTTGCTTCTTTTTTGATCTTTTTATTTTGAAGAGTAACAAAAAGCAATAAAGTTTAAAGTCTACGCCTCAATTTTGATTTTATTCAAATGAATTTTTTTAAAATTCAAAAAATTTCGAAAAAGAGTGTACAACATTTGAAATAAAAAATTTAATGGCCAAAATTTTAAGCACTAGTACCAAGGAAAAAATTTATCTCAGTTCAGAATGCTTGGACTCAAAAACTTAACGGTTATTTTTTAATTTAAATTTGAATTTCAAATAGCGCGTTTTATTGCAAAAATTTTAGATTTTTATTGAGAAAAACACGCTAAATTTTCAAACAAAAAGAACTAAATTTGATAAAACTCAATTCAACTTAAGTTGTTCCTGAAACTTTCTTCATCATATTTAATACTTCTTTAGTTTTTATTTTGCCTTTTACTTAAATTAAAATTCATAATTTTATTTTTGTCAGTAAATTCAGAATTTTTTGAATTTTCCCGCCATTTTTATTTTTGAAAATAAATAATTTTGGCAAAATTCTAATCTTGAATTTCTTATTTAATACTTCTTTTGAGGATGAACTGAATGAATATTCTGAAACTAAATTATTAATTCATTAGTCTAGATAAAGATTTGATTGGTCAGAATTGCAGTTTTTCATTACTTTCGATTTTCAATTATTCTTTGCAATTTTTCACTTTCTGTTTCTGTTTCTTTCTTTCTTTATTAGATTCAAAATGTTTTGCTTCAAGTTTAATTTGGAATAACGCGTTTAATTATAAAAATCTAAAATTTTTGTTGAGAAAAACACGCTAAAATTCTAAACAAAATGAGCTAAATTTGATAAAAATCATCAAAATAAATAAATTTCAGTGCTTTAACAAAGTAATTTCATAAAGACAAAATCAATCATCTTTTATTTCTTTAAATCTATTAAAAATAAAGCGGAAAATCTTCGTCATTTCTCAACCAATTCAATGTTATGGATCTATAACAGATGTTTTAGCATATGCTGGTATTTACAAGCGCGTTAATATTGCACACAAAGTGAGAGAGTATGGCAGTCTGCCGCCAATCACAAAAAGTGAAGAAAAATGAGGATGATGGAATGCGAAATTGTTGATACTACAAATGACGATCGTAAGTATAAGTCGGTTGTATACGCAAGAGAAGAAAAATGATAAATACATATCAAATTTGTTTTTTATTAGTCTGTCAATACACGGCAAAGCACTCAATCATCGTCACCCCGTAATTCTTCCTTCATACTCGTTCCACGAATTGAATTACTTTTCTTCGTTGTCAACGATGAAGAAAGAAAGAAAGAAGAAGAAAAAGACAGAGCTTAAATTGAATCGAGTAAATTGCTATCTTTTATCATCTCTTCACCACCCACAACATACACATTTCGCTTACTAGCTAACTCTTTATCATATATTGATATTCTCATAGCAATAATATATTGACTTGATTGATTTATTTGCATATTTTTAGTCTTCTCTCTTTCTAACAAACCAATTCTACCAATTTAGCAGCATTAAGAATTTTGCGACAAAAAACAGCAGGCAAGCAATCATACAATAGGATTTTGTTAAAGCATTTCTTACGCATTTTTTGTAAGAAGAAATCTTCTTCTCTCTTTTATGCTCTTCTTCTTTCAATTTTTTAACAGAAGAAAACATAACACTGATACAAATATACAAAGCATAAAACAGAAAAAGAAACCAAGAAGAGAGAGAAAAAATAAAGTCTTGTGTGCCCACGCGAATGTTGTCTAATGGATCGCTTCATTCAATTTAAATAATAACAGCATGAGCTGTTTTCACCTGAGAATTTTTTCATTGGCACATATGGCTATTTCAAATGACAATTGATGGTAAAAGGATAAAAATTTAAGAAATTTAAAGCTCAAATTCGATTGTTGTGAGCGAAAAAAATTGAAATTTGAGAAAATAAATTTTCGGTAAATAATACTTACAGTGAATTCTTCAATTTAATCCTATAAAAATCACTCGTTGTTATCCTTTTTCACAATATTCTCAGAATTGTTTGCTTTCTCTCACTCACTACACACTTCACTTCTCTTTCTGTATATTTTTTTTCCTCATTCATTCATTGATAAATAGAAACAAATAAAAATTCTTTTCATTAATTTCAAACTTATTTGCACTATTTATGGTGTAAATTAATTTTTAATTAATATAGATTCACGTTATCAAGTCAGCGAGTTGCTTTAGAAGTTCAAATAGCACTGTTTTCCACGAAATATTCCGAAATAATGAGACACCAAGGAAGAAAGTTTTATTTCAATTATTCTAGCTGCTTGTGACTGCGACTTTATGTTGTCAGGTGTAGGACATTTAATTTTGTCGGTATGTCAGGTGTATAAATTTAAGTTTTTAAAATTTTTAAATTTTTTATTTAAATTCAATTCAAATTTGGTAAATTTTTGTAAATAATTAAATTTTAATAACTTTTATGCATACTTTTGAAACATTTCCTTACATTGTTTTGATTCTAAGACAAAATGTGATGACGGCTTTATACTTTTACATTGATAATTTAGTCAAGACACAAATTTGAAATTTTCTTAACCGTTAAAATAATTTGAACTGCTTTTTTTTACTAAAGTATCAAATAGTGAATAATTTACTGAAAAATTAAATTTGAATTTTCAATTTTAGCAACAATTCAACAAAATATTATTGTTTTAAAAAGAGTTTGCACGTCAATTTATTGATAATTTAATGACCAAATTCAAACAAATAGCAAAAAAGAGCATTGTGTGTCTAGGCCTGGAAAATCTCTAGAAATTTAACAAAAAAAAAAAGTCAATTAAAATAATTTTAACAATTTTTTTATAATTTTAATAATTATATCAATAAAAATGTCAAAGCCAACAAATACAATTTTAAGCACTTTTGTTTCAGCTTTTGGAGATATGAAAAGTTTAAAGATTTTCATACAACTTTTTATTTCAGTTTCTTTGGTAAATTATTTAGTATTAGAAATATGAATTAATTTCCTGATTAACCAAAAATATGCTAGGCTTTCTATTTACTTGCCTTGTCATGTTAAAGGCACATAAACGGAAAGTTTAACATATTTGATTGATCGGGTTTTAAGTTTCGGAAATATGCGAATATTTCTTCTTCTTAATCGCACATTCTTGAACCTTAATTAATTTTTTTAAAACATTTTTTAGAATGCAAAAGTGATTTTCATCTCAAAAGAATTAAATTACAATACAGTTGTAATTGAAAATTTAACAGTAACATTATTCAATGATACAAATGGAATTTCACGATTAAATGCTTCAGGATATTTAAAAATGGAGTTTGAAAAAATCATAACTGATGTAGAACTTTATGGAAAAGATCAAATGCGACCTGAATTCAATCGTTTTATGAAATTTTCTATCAACACTTGTGAAATTCAAAAGCACAAAGGAAATTTTCTCTTAAAAACCGTTGATGAAGGATTGAGCAAATATTCAAATTATAAGTTCGAATGTCCTCAAAAGAAAGGATTTTTATATGCAACAAATTTTGAATTTCCTGACACAAATTTACCACTTTATTTTTTAATGAGAGAAGGAGCATTTTGGCAATTTAAAATGTTTGTTAAAGGATTGATTAAGAGTCAAAAATCAATGACAACTATTGGTTCAGTTAAAATCATTGGATCTTATATTAAAAATTAAAAACTTATACAAAAATTTAAAGTTTTTATCTACAACTATATCTGTATAAAAACATTTGTTGTCGGAAGGAAATAAAAAGTATTTTTAGAAAAAGTTTAAAACAAAAATAATGTCAAAGCA
>JACWBX010001110.1:5384-23738 GCA_014622435.1 Polypedilum pembai
GATTTAAGAAGTTTTGTTTATATTTGCATAAGAAATTAAGTTTCATGTCAATGAACTTAAGAAAAAGAGGGAAAAAATCTAAAGTTTGAAACTTGCATGCTTACTTGACTAGATTTTTATGCAACTTGCATGCAAGTTGACTTACTCAAAAATTTTTCTAATTCTTACAAATTTTATTTAATTCAGCCAATAATACTTAAAGAAAATTGAATTTCATGTAAATTTGCCAAATTTTGTTCAAATCAAATAAAATTTGAAAGAATTAGAGAAATTTTTGAGTAAGTCAACTTGCATGAAAATCTAGTCAAGTAAGCATGCAAGTTTCAAACTCTAAAAAAATCTAATAATAAATCTGTCATAAATAGCTCAATCAATCAATAATCAATAAGAAAAAAGAAAGAAAATGCAATTTCTTGATTGTCTTCAATTGCACAATTTACATGAACAGAATATTCAATGACCTTTGAGAATTTCTTACTTAAATGAAGTCAAGTGATTGCAATTTACTTACCATATTGTCACCTTTAAGTGGTTGATGGGGAAAAATAAAGAAAAAAATTTAATCAATCATAGGGTTCGGCTGGATATCGCCAAACAAAAAAACTTCCAAAAAATTCCGTTATGAAAATTGTAGAGGGCGCTTGAAAAACGATTTAAGCGCCATCTATAATTTTTATAACGGAGTTTTTCAAGAGTTTTTTTGTTTGCCGATGGGCAAATCCTAATCACTTTTCGCTGATTTTCTTACACTTCTTGACATGCCGGCTAAACAATGAATTAATACATTACAATCTTGTCTCAATCGTGCGCCATGAATGAAGTCATTACAAACAGAAAAAAATTGTGAAAGATCCTAAAAATAGTTGAATGAAATTAAAAATGATTTAAGCTTAGAGCAGTGTTGTTACACAGGCAGCCAGTGATAATATTTACAAAAAATTCCGCTATGGAAATTGTAGATGGCGCTTAAATCGTTTTTGAAGCGCCATCTAGCGGAATTTTTTGTAAATATTATCACAGGCCGTTTGTGTAACAACACTGGTTTAGAACAATTGACTTACTTGATCAGGATTATCAGCAGCCATAACACATAAATAATGTTTTTCAGGATACAAGTGCTTTGGATTATCATGAATAGCCAATATGTGTGTTATTTTGTGCATTTCTAATTGGTTTAAATCTTTTGAATCTCTGTAGTTGCCAATATAGAGTCCAGGTAGAACCTTTAATACAAAAATTTTACTTTGTTGACTTTAAGATAATCTTATAATTACTTTACCTTGTTCATACCATTCCCCATGATAAAAATTCCTTTCTGCCTTTTGCCGTGTGTGTGAAAAAATTCTTTTTTTTTTTCTCTTCACTTTATTTCAAGGTCGCTCGCTGTTTTTACATTTTGGACAAAATGTAGAACACGAGTCAAGGATTCATGAGATTTTTCATTACAGCTTGCATGATGTCAAATAATGAATTCATTTGATAGTAAATTACAAAGGCGGGTTTATTTATGAATAAATAAAAAAATTTACATAAAAACACTTTCACTTTGTTTTTGAGCTTGTTTTTGCTTGTAATCGATAAATTTTTTGCATTTAAAACTTTTATTTATTTAACTTCAAATAAACAATGATGAGAAAAGTTTTATAAATTTTTTTAGTCCTTGTCACAACACGGAGAAATTAGAAAGGAATGAAATGAAATTTTCTTGTGAATGAAAATGAAATTCTTTTTGTTTACTAAAATAATTTTTATGACAGTTCTAAATGTGTCTTTGTTATGTTTTGTGTGTCTTGGATAAGTTTCTTACATTTTCTACAATTTCTTACATTTTCTACAATTTCTTACATTTTTCTACAATTTTTTACATTTTTTGGTTTTAAATTCACAGCATCAAGCATTCGAATTTCCCTTTTTAATTAAAGCCTCGTCATTTTGCAGTCGCTGCAATATCTTTGATGGACAGCAAAAATCTAAATTGTCTGTCTTTAAAGATACAAGAAAATTTTTTTTTAAATTTTTTTTTTGTTGATTAATGATTGAAGACTGTTAAAGGATCAAAAAAGGAAAGAATTGGTGCTAAAATAAAAATTAAATATCATGTTTTTAAAGTTAAATTTTGCAGTAAAATAATTTAGAAAATTTTCAAGAGATGAAATCTCTGATTATCTCTAATATTTGCAAAAATCTCTTAAATCTCTTAGTTTCCATCATTTGGAAAATTTTCCATATTGATTTGAAAAGAAATTCAGAAAATAATTTTTGAACTAATTTAAATTTAAAATTAAAATAAAAATGGTAAATTGCAAAATTAGTGTTATAGGAGCTGACTACATGTAACCAAAATCAGATGCTGCAGCAGCTCAACTGTTTTTTAACTTTGGATAAAATATTCAAAAATTCTGCTCAGTTTAAAGATTAATTAAGAAAATATTAAATCATAGAAACTTTCTAGATTTCAAATCTTATTTAAATCCTAAAAATAAATCATTTTTTTTCTTTTTCATAATGAAAATTTTCAGACTCCGAAACCAGTGTTGTTACACAGGCAGCCTGTGATTGCCTGTGATAATATTTACAAAAATTTCCACTAGATGGCGCTTCAAAACGATTTAGGCGCCATCTACAATTTCAATAGCGGAATTTTCTGTAAATATTATCACAGTCAATCACAGGCCGCCTGTGTAACAACACTGTCCGAAACACTTTTTTGAAAAATATAATTAAACTTTTTTTTAACCATTTAGTGTAACCATTCAGGCAAAAATTTTAATCTTAATTATATAAATTTTTTTAAATTTCCTTAGTTAAGACCAGAGCCCGAAATCGTCAAATAACTTACTCAATGAATAAGTAAATTTACTCATGAGTTTACTTACTCATTCGACGATTTCGGGCTCTGGTTAAGATTACAAATATCTTAAATTTAAAATATGTCTGTTTTAACAGCTCTACTAAAAATTTATTGAATTTAAATTGGTCGTTACTAAAATACAAAACTGTATCGAATTCTGAAATTTTTTGTTTCAATGTTGAAATTTCATAAATTCAAAATTTGAATTTAAAAATTTGCTTTCTTAACTAAGGAATAGAAACAAACATGATTCGCCCAAAATAATTTTTCCAGGAGTAGAAACGAAGCAGCCTTAAACGATTTTTGTCATTTTTATCGATTACTTAAAAAGCCTAAAAGCGTGTCATTTCTTCTTTTTGTACTTTTCTGTAATTTTCTTTGCAGATTTTAATCAAAAATTCTCCTTTTTTGTTAGTTTTCTCTCATTCAATATTCAAATCCATTAACACTTAAATAATTAGCCACAATTTTGTTGAAAACTTTAATCTCTTTGAAATGCCAAAAAAAAAGCAGCATTTGAATATGTGAAAAGACCCTCCTTCAATTTGTATTTTAATTGTCATCAGTCTTTTCCACTCTCATCTTACAAATGGACATTAATGTTCATGTTTTCTGTTTTTTCACTGTCCATCACATTGTCTGCTTTGTCTAAATTGAATGAAGGAGAAAATTTTAATATTAGAATTATCATCAATTCAGTGTTGTTACACAAGCGGCTTGTGATAATATTTACAAAAAGTCCGCTAGATGACGCTTTAAAATGATTTAGGCGCCATCTAGTGGAATTTTTTGTAAATATTATCATAGGCTACTTTTGTAACAACACTGAGTTCAATTTAGCTCAATTTAGTTATTATAAAAAAGAAATTTTTATTGAATAAATGCCGACGGGAATTCATTTTGAAATTTTTTTTTTACATTTCGCTGCATTTGGGAATAAATAAGAAGAGAGAAAAAAAGTCATTACAATGAATGCAATTCAGATGAATGAGAAATGTCAAAATTTTTGATATCTTGAAGGGAGAGAAAAATGTAACATGGCAGACACACAAGTACACACACATTTTTGTATCTCTTTAATATTTCCATAATCAAGCTTTATGTGAAGATTCTTTAAAAAAAAAGAAACATAAACGCATGTCAACTGAGTGAATTGAATGGCAGGCGACTCTCGCTTCATATACAATGTTATGTTTCACCCTCCAACTACTTTTTTCTCTACTTTCACTCAACTGAACCCTTATTTCCTTTTCTCTAAATGGCATCGTCGTTGTTGTTGACGTCGTATGTAACTAATTTTCATTTCTTTCAACGTTATACATGTGCCATCATTTCTAATACATCTGAAAATGGGATTTTTTCTATTTCCAAGTCCTTCACTCTATTTTGTTATTTTCATGCTTTTCAATCCCATGAGTGAAATTTTTTTCTCTCTATTTATTTTCTACTAGAAGGGAAAATTTTTAAAGTGAAAACTTTCGCTTAAATTTTTCTCCCTTAAAAACACTTTTGGGCAATTCTTTGAAACAATTGATTTGATTTGTAATTCTTTTTCAACTTGTTTTCTTTCAAATTTTCGAAACTCGGTAACTAGCTACAGCAATTAATAGATTTCATCAAGGGGTAAGATCTTTTGATACTTCAAAGTGTGAGCACGGAACGCAATGAGTAATCTTCAAATTTAATTAATTCTTTGTGTTTTATTTTATTAAATCGAGATTTCAACTGAAAATAAAAACATTAACAATATTTCATAAAAATATAATTCTAACCTACATTATCTATCCGTTCACGACGGCTCACAAAGTGAGAAAGAACGAGAGTGAGCAATTGCAGCTCCTTTAATACAAAAAATTGAGCAATGAACAACAGGGGAATATAAACTAAGCAATATGAAATTTGAAAAAATATTATGCTGTTACAAATAAAAGTAACATCAAAGAAAAATCGATCATAGTTATCATTGAAAAATCAAGAAAAATCAAAAATTTTATGGGAAACATTATATTTTTTTGATGAAGTTCACAGCCCTTGGATTTCATTGTTTTTAAGCAGAAACATAGACGAAATTTGTCTAACTTTCGCGCTTTTACGCATTGTCGTGTTTATTATTATTATTAGAAATTCACACTATATCATGAAAAGAGTCTAATCAGTATTTTACCTACTTTTCATATAAGTGATGTACTTTTTACTTTATCATCAGAGTCTTCTTAATTTAATGTAATATAGAAAATGTTAAATAATTAAAAAAACTCTAAAATATATTTGGTGTCACAAAACAGTGTTTATATTTCTCGTCCATTAAGTATCTCCTTGGAATATTTTTGTACAAAATGAAATTTCTCTTATTCTTTACACTAAAACATAGATAATAACTAAGGTCTGTAAGGTCTATGGAATGATTCTCTACTGATCTTGAGAAGATTTATAAAGTTTACTCAAGTAATTAAGCTGAAACTTGAGTTTTATTATCAAAACTTTTCAAAAATGTCAATTTTTTAAAGAATAATCCAGAGCCCGAAATCGACGGATGAGTAAGTAAACTTATAAGTAAATTTACTCAAGTAACAAAATTTACTTACTCATTGAGTAAATTATGCGACAATTTGAGGCTCTGGATTAATAACGCTTATTGTAATATCTAAAATCTCTTATAAACAATGAAATACAAACATTCGAATCTATCTAATATCTTCTGTTACAGATTTTCCTGTGCACAGATTTATTATTACAAAGAATTTTTCTAATCACAGATTTTCAAATCTGTATTTTACTGTCATTAAGTCACCATGTTTATTTTCTTGCTCAAAACTGAGCAAAACTACAATTCTTACACTCATAAAATTAAAATAATTCAAAAATAGAAAAATTTTAGTAGCAAATAAATATCAAATGTTAGTTGATTACAGAGATCATAAAAGTAGAAACTTCTTAGTAACTTTTGGTTACTTTTTGAAAAGTAGTTTTTGACTACAGTGGCCTAAAGGCTAAAGTAGATTTTGATTACTGGCTACAGACCAGTAGTTCAACAACTTTGATTGATTATTGATATATCTTGGCAGTTTTTATGCGCTTAGAATTAGTAACATATAGAGCCCAAAATTGTCGCATAATTTACTCAATGAGTAAGTAAATTTTGTTACTTAAGTAAATTTACTCATTCAAGTTTACTTATTCATCCATCGATTACAGTAGGCTTTGGTAATAATAAAGAAATTTCAAGTTTTATTATAAGATAAATAAATTTTTAAACCCAAAGAATTGCCCTTTTGTAAAATTTTACTTTTTTTTCCACCATTCTTCAAAAAAATAACGATGGCTGCTTAACTGCTGTTGCTGCTGTTATTATTATAACAAAGAACAAAGAGAAATTTCTTCTGCTGTTCATTCTAAAAAAGAAATTAAGGGTGTATTATGATGGTTTTCTCATTCTCATATAAAAGGGAGAGAAAGAGAGAAAAAAAATCACATGTGGATTATAGTGAAATGTTTATCTAGAGGGTAAAAGAGAAAAAAAAATGAATGACACGCGGAATAAAGTTTCATCACTTTTACAGCACAGTAAAATAGAAATTTTTCTCCTGAGACTAAAAGCAGTGTTAAAAATTCTCTGAAGACTGAAAAATCGCAGCATGGTGCATGCAATATTGCCGGCAAAAATATAATTGGCTTAAGTTTTTATGTGACTTCTTAAAAAGTCACTTTTTGTCGGATTTTTAATCCCATCAAAATGTTTGTTTTGTTCTTTTTCTCTCTTTTTGCTGCCTCCTTCTGTCTATTCATAGAAAAAGAAAGTCATTTAAATATTTTTTCAAAAAAAAAAAAAAGGATTAAAAGAGAGAAGAAAATTTGCAAGGCGTTGTCGTTACACATGCAATGGACAATTGAAAAAGGCTTAAGATCTATTATCCTTGTTTATTGCCGACACTAATTTTTAAAAGAAAAGGCAAAAAAAAAAAAAACTTCTAAATTGGTCATCACATTCAGCTACTGTCTACAACTGCTGCTTCTGCTGTTTTTCATGACTCTGCAAAATAATTTAAGAAACAAAAAACTTTTTTTTTTTCTCTAAAATATTTTTTATTTCTTTTTTTCTCACTTGCAATTTCTTCTTTGTTGTCGAAAAAACAAAAATACATTTACAATTTTTGCTTACTTAAATTTTATAATTTTTTTCTTCCTTAATTTTTACTTATTTGTTTTTTTTTTTTTTCTTCTTCATCATTTTTTATTATGCTAAAAAGAGTGAAAGAGATTAATATATTTTGTTTTTATATTAAAAGAATTTTTTCAAGGTATAGAAACAAAGAGAAATTCTTAAAAGATTTTGAAAAAAATTTGATGAAATTTTAAGATTTTTGAAAGGTTTTCGAGAATTTGAAAGATTTTTAAATTTATTAAGAATTTTTGAGATTTTATTAGGGTTCAGCTTCATGCACATAATTCTTCTTATCTGCATAATGCCAAATCCTAGATTTTATAAGATTTGATGACATTTTGAAAATCCTTTTTGAGATTTTATAAAATTGTGAGAGATTTGATAGAATTTTGAAACATTTTTGGGGTTTTTGTCAAGGCGAAGACACTTCGATTAATCGCAATAATCGCAATTTTATAGAAAACAGCTAGAAACTTTTAGAGTTCGCTAAATATATTCTGCTAAAGCGTATATTTGTATGTACTTATGGATTTTGAGTTTATTTCCTTCTAAAATGTCTAATTTTGTAATTATTGAAAATCATTAAAAACTAGCAATATCTATCATAAAACTGTAAGAATTAATAAGAAAAAGAAACAATAAATGTGAACTTAGCAGATATAAATAGAATACAATCAAAGATTTGCTTAACATTTGAGTTTTTAATAAATTTCAATTTTCTTATGAATCGCAAAAATCGCCAATTAATCCCAAAAACTTGCAATAGTCTTAACAATTAGGTCCCTAATTAAACGAAGTGCCTGTCTTCGCCTTGGTTTTTATAGTATTTTTGCGTTTATTGAAAGATTTACGAGATTTTAAAAGATTTCTAAGGTTTTAAAAAGTTTTAGAAAATTTGTAGAGATTTTGAGATTTCAAAAAGTTTTCTGGATTTTGAAAGATTTTTAAGACTTTGAGTGATTTTAAAAGAATTTCGTGATATTGAAAAGTTTATTAGATTTTCAGAGATTTTGGTAAATTTGAAAAAACTCTTCAGTTTTTGAGAATTTGAAAATTTTTCTTATTTTATTGAAAGATTTTCGAAATTTTCAAAAGATTTGACAAGATTTTCGAAATTTAGAATAAGTTTCGGGGTTTTTGACAGAATTTTGAGATTTTCGAAGATTTAAACAAATTTTTCAAGAAATTTAAGGAGATTTTAATGAACATCCAAATTGTTTCTATACCTTGAAATTTTTTTTACACCACACTAAATTTTTAAATTTTTTTTTTAATTCAAAATAGAAATGGCACAAATAAAATGATAAAATTTCATCTACTTTACATTTAAAATTTCTATTGAGAGTGTGTATTGTCTTTATTAGGTCGGAATCAATTTATTTTTTTTATACAACTTTAATTTTTCTTTTTTGAGTTTAGCAATTGAAAGAAGTTGAAATTTATTTTTAATACTTTTTTGGTAGTTTTTTTGTTTTCTTTTTGTCTTATACAAAATTTTCATTAAAAATAAATTAAAAAATTTTTTTTTCTTTTATGACAAAAAACAAAAAAATTTTAATTAATGCACAAAAATTCTTAAAATATTTTTCAAATCTTACAATCAAATATTTACAACAAAAAATTAGAAAAATTATTAATGAGCAGAGTATTTTCTTATACTGAATGTTATTGACATTTTTTATGAGTTAACTTTTTTATTTTCTAATATTTACAAAGAATTTTTTCACTTTCTTATAATCTAAAGCTCCTCTGCATTATTCCGAATTTAAAAATTTATCGATTAAAAGTAATTAAAAATTAAAATTTAAGAGGAAGAAGAAAAATTATTTAATAATACTGGGATGGATTTTTTATTAATTTGTTAAAATAACTGCAATGAAATGTTTTAAAAAGTAGAAAATTGCATCAAATCTTTTAAAAGTTTTTACAATGAAAATGTTATGAATTTAAGTTAAATTTTCAAATAACTTAAAATAAAATTATTATAACTAATGTAAACTTCAAGAATCAAATCTTAAAGAAAATTTCATTTCTAAAATAGTATTTAAAAAAATGTTTTTTGTTTCTTTTTCTAAAATTTTTTATTTATCAAATCCCAGGGGATTCCAATCCAAAAAAGTGGCGGTTAATTTTGCTCAGATTTTTATTTAAAATTCTTAAATTTGAACGCGTTTTATTGCAAAAATTTAAGATTTTCATTGAGAAAAACACGCTAAAATTCCAATTTTCTAGCTAGAATTTTCTAGATTGTTCTAGCTTTTTCAATCATTATTGAGTGAATTCTTTTCAACTAAAATAGCAAAATAAAAAATATCTATTGTTTTCTCAGATTTTACAATCTTTGTAACGAATTTTTTAACGGAAAATTAAGGGAAATAAAGATCAGTTGGGCCCCCCTGAATTAAAACTTGTAAGCATTAAATCCTCCTTTATCCATGTTTTTTTTCAGCTATTTATCAAAAATTATTAAAATATAAATTATTTGAAAAAAAAAAGTTTTTTATTTTCGAAAATATTTTGTGTCTTTTCGGTAATGTAAAAGAAAATATTGAGAAAGTTTTTTGTTCAAATCAAACTACTAAATCTCTTATTTGAAGGTAGAATTGAAAGTAGCTTATGATTTCCAATTATTTAGTGCTAAAATCACGAGGGGATAGACACTGGGGCAAAAAGGGCAAAAGGGCAAAAATATTTTTCTTTTGCCCCAGTGTCCATCCCCTCGTAAAATCATGTAAATTAAACTTATAGTTTGGAGCATAAAAGAACGTTTTTACTTTACCTACTTTTCACATAATATGAAATAATTTTTACCATTTTTATATGAAAAGTAGTCGAGTATGCACGTACTTTCACAATCCTGTTTATAATTTTTCCTAATTAAAACCATCCTGGTTTTTAAAATTTTCGAGCACAATACTTTTAAAAATTCGCAAAAAATCAAGTTTCTGATAAACCAGACAGAAAATTTGATAGTTTAAATTTTGAAAAATAACAGAATCAATTTATTCACTATTTTGATAAATATGAAAAATTTCAAATCAAATCAAGGAATTAAAATCAAACTTTCTATTATCAAAAGAATTTTAAGAATCAAATCTTGTAAAATCTTCATTGTTATGTATTCCGTCTTTTTTTTTGAAAAATTTTCATTTAACGATTTTTTCTTCATCTAAAACATTTCATTGCAGCAATTATTATGATATTAAAGAAATTTTTAAATTCAACTTAGAGAAGTTTTCATCCTTTTAACGCACAAATTAATTTTTTAAAAAGCAAAAAAAGAGAAATGAAAAATTAAAATTATGAGATCACCAGTTAAAAAATAAATGAAAAAAAAATTAAACTTAACATTGATTAATTCAATTTAATGTTGTTACACAGACGGCCTGTGATTGCATGTGATAATATTTACAAAAAATTCCGCTATGAAAATTGTAGATGGCACCTTAATCGTTTTGAAGCGCCATCTAGTGGAATATTTTATAAATATTATTACAAACAAGTCTTCTTAACAAAACTGATTCAAATGAGCAAAATTCTAACAAACACCAAATTAAAAAGTTTTTTTTATATATATACAGAGAGAGAGAAAAAGTTAGAAGAAAAAGAAAAATTATTTCTACAATGTCGTAAGACCATAATCACTTTTAATATTGTTAAGGGCATCATTTAAATTTAGATGATTATTATTGTTATTCGCCACATTTGTTTGTTGCTGATTTAACACAAGGCCTGTAACATCACTCGATGAAATGAATGATGATGCATCATTTCTACATGTTAAGCCATTTTCAGTCATGCTCTCTAGACTATCCACTGTGCACTATAGTTTTTTTATGTTTTTTGTGTTAATATTTTTAAATGTTAAAAAAGAAAGAAAGAAGAAGAAAAGAAAGAAATTTTCCAATTTTTTTTTAAAGAATTGAATGAAAGTCGTCGTCTTTGAAAATTTCCATCTTTACCTCACTCTGCGATGTCTGTTGTTGTGTTGCTGCTGATTGTTGTTGTTGTTGATTTTTCTTGCCACCACCACGTTTGCCTTTACCACCTTTACCTGTTCCTGGTGTCACTTGCACTGAACCATCAGGATTCTTCTTTTTTACATTCTTTGTGTTTGGTAACTTATTGTCCTTTTTCCATCTGAAAGGAAAAAATGAACATTGAAAATGTAAATTTTAAGAAGTTTCTATAAATTTTAGTTTTAGTACAAATATTTATTTAACTTTTTCAAAATTAAATTTTGAATACTTTGTAGTTTATTAAAGTTGTAGATTCAATTCTTATTTATTTAAAATATTTCGACATTTAAATCGCGTTACCTTTTTTATTTTCAATAATTTTATTTTTGACTCATAATTAATTAATGTCATTTTGAAAGATTTAAATAATTTCTTTTTTGCGAATTCTCTTAAAAACCTTTAAACCTCTAAATCATTTTCACAATGAAATCTTTTTAAAAATTTTCTACGAATACAATTGATCATTTTGGTAGATAGATAGACATTTCATGTGTGATTACTTTATTAAAAAACCTAAATAAAATTAAAATTCAGCTGATGCGCTGTGAAAAATTCGAAAATAGTTCACAATGTGAATTATAGATGGCGCTTAAATCAGTCTTTCAAAAACGATCATCTACAATTTTCATAGAGAAATTTTTTCAAAGTTCTATCTAAGCAGACGAGAAAGGTTTAAATAAAATATTGAATTTTACTTACTTCATTCTTCTATTCTGGAACCTATTCAAAAATAAAAAAGAGTAAAAAATTAATAATTTTTCATAACAACAACAAAAAAGAAAGAAAGAGCAAGAAAGAAAAAATCTCATTAAAATTGAGTCAAAAGATAAAGAAAAGATGAAATCTTACCATATTTTAATTTGACGTTCAGAAAGCACTAATGTGTGAGCAATTTCGATTCGTCGACGCCGTGTGAGATAACGATTATAATGAAATTCTTTTTCGAGTTCGAGTATCTGATGACGCGTGTACGCCGTACGTTGTCGCTTTGGTACTTCCATGCCCATTGAATATTGACCGCTTACTGTGCATAAAAATAAAATGAAAGAAAATTAGAAATCAATCTACTGAATTGAATGGAAAAATTTTATGTTTTAGACTATTATAGGGAAAGAAGATGGAAAGAAAAAAATGTACATTTTTTCAACTTTTTTTCATTCTCTTCTCTTTCTTTCTATCATTAATTTTATCATCCTGTCACTTGAAATTCACAAAATTGAGAAAAAGAAATTCTTTACTTGCGAAAACAACAAACAGCTAAAGAAATTTCTTTTTTCTCTTTTTCTCAATTCTTCAACAAAACTTCGACGTTGAAAAATGGTAAAAAATTATCAGAATGAATTGTAAGTGAAAGTCCTTTTCTTTCTTCTTCTTCAAAAAAAGCATCTGCCAACTTGCCTTCTTGCAGTACAAAAATTTTCCTTAATTTTTTAACTCTTCTGATAAAAACTAGGCGTGGACACACAGAAATAGAACAAGAAGATTCAAAAAAGTGCAAAAACTTCCTCTTTTTTATGCTTGCAAACGAGGACAGAGACATATTTGTCTATGTGAATTTTAAGAATAAAATTCCGCTAGATGACGCTTCAAAATGATCAAAGCGCCATCTACAATTTTCATAGCGGAATTTTTTGTAAATATTAAGATAGACCGTCTATGTAACAACTCTGAACGAGGATATTGGTCATTTTATCTGTATAACTATTAAAAACAAAAAGAAATGTGTGTCTACGCCTGAATAAAAATATTTAATAAAATAGACAGCAAAAACTGATAATTTTTCATTTTTCTTTCTATGTTGGCAACTGTCTGAGTATTATTTATAATAAAAATATCAAATTGAAAGGGTGAAATGATGTCAAAAAATTTCTTAAATATCGCAAAATAAGAGCCACAGTTGAAGGAGGGGAGTGAAAAATAAGAGATTTCTTTTTCTTCTTTTGAGTTATCAACTTTAATCAACATTAAATGAAATGAAATGAGTGATGGATATATTTTTCTTATGGGGTTGATATTTTTTGAAGAAAAATAGAGATACTTTAATAAGAGAACAATTAAGACAAATTTTAAAGTTTTCTTACTTCAAAGACTTTTTTATAGAAATTCTTAGTTAGTTTTTTGAGGCTTAAAAATTCTACTTTTATAACTCTGCACTGAACGTTACTGATTTGAGATTTAAAATTATATTAAAGTTTATTCAGAGTTTTGGAACAAAATTACAAAATATATTGCATTAGTTTTGAATGTAATTGATGTAACTATTGATTTGTTAACCATTTTGTAGCATAATTTAAAAATTAAAATATAAATATTATTTGAAATGTTTAAATACCTAGAATCAAATCTTGAGCTTATAAATTAATATTTGTGTTAATGATAATGATTTTTTTTTGCTTCTTTTGCTAAAAGTTTTAGATTTTAGGAATTTCTAAGAAATGCAAACTTCATCTAAAAATAAAGCATCAAAAATTTAAAATGAGTTTGTAATCATTTTCTTATAAATCTTTTGATTTTTGCAAATTATTCAACTTTTACTTTGTTGCAGAGCCCGAAATCATCGCATAAATTACTCAATGATTAAGTAAATTTTGTTACTTGAGTAAATTTACTCACGACTTGCTAATGAAAATTTACTCCTTATGAATTTACTTACTTTTCAGCCGACTTCGAGCTCTGCTTTGTTGTTAAAAGATGAAATCAATTGAGAATTTCAAAACTTTCAATTCTTGTAAACAACAAGTTTTCAGTAGTTTTAGTTAACAAAATATTTTTTTTATTTTGAATTATGTCTCTTCTTTAACAATTTTTCCGCCAGTGTTGTTACACAGGCTGCCTGTGATAATATTTACAAAAAATTCCGCTATTGAAATTGTAGATGGCACCTAAATCGTTTTAAAGCGCCATCTAGCAGAATTTTTGTGTAAATATTATCACAGGCAATCGCAGGCTTCCTGTGTAACAACACTGCTTTCCGCAAGTAATCAAAAAAAAGGTTAAGTTAATTTATTTATAAACAGCAACCTGAAACTTGACTCAGTGTAGTTGAATTAAAACTTAAAATAATTTTCAACTTTGAATTTTAACAATGAAAAGTTTTTGTTAAAATATTGAAATAAAAATAAAGAAATTTTTTGAAAATCAGCTGACTGACCAGAAACATGGTTTCTTCTTTAAAGAAAATTTTATGACAATAAAAAGAAAAGAAGATAAGGTTAGTGTGTCAGAATGACTTTGTAGATTTACATCTGAAGTAATTTTTTATTTCATTCAAGGCTGAGTCATTGTTGAAAGATTCTTCTGGTGAACATCAGTTTTTGCCTCTTTTTTAAAGAATTTTATTGAATTTATAAAGAAATGAGACAAAAAAATATTTCAATGTCATTTTTTGCGCTAAAAAATTCTTCGCCAATTATAAAATTCTATTCAAAAGGGCGAAAATTGCCTTCCATCATTTCAACCAATTTAAAATTCATTCAATCTAAATTGAACTCAAACGAGGTTTGTGTATATAAAAAAAATTTCTTTCAAAACGTCAACTTCTCATTCTCATTCTCTCGACAATCAGAGAAAAAAAAAAAGCAAAAGTGAGTTAAAATGAAATCATTAAAGGAAAGAAGAAAAAAAAAATTTTGTTCTATAGCAGTCTCAAGCTCCCCTTGATTCTTTTTTTTTTCTCTTCTCTTTCATTTTCTATATGCCAATCAAATTTTTACCATTAATCAAAATTCGGAATTTCCTTCCATAGAGCTAAAATTTCATTGCTTAGTATATTTCAGCATACAACAACAGTCGTTTTTAGAGGAGATTGAAATAGAATAGAATTCGAGAACACAATAATAAAAATGAAAGAGAGAGAAAAAGTTTCCATTTCATCAAATTGCATGAAAAAGAAATAAAAATAAAAAATAAAATTTATTGTTGAATGTCTCAATTGATGTTTTCCATTTTTCTTTCTTTCTTCATTGGTATTATCAGTATAAAGGTTGGAAAGAATTTTTTTGATTTAGAAAAAGAAAAAGTTTTTGGGGAAATAAGAATAATTTTTAGTAAAAATTGACAAAAAGATAAAAATAAAAAGTTTTTGATGATATCATCAAAATATTTTAAATTTTATAATCAAGATTTGAATCTGAACTTTCTATGTTTCAATGTCTTATCTCAGTTTTATTTCTTGAAATTGTTTAACAAAATTATTATAAAATTTTGCAAATAAGTCAATGAGCATAAATTTTCATCTTATCTGCTTAATACCGAATCCTAAAAATTACTTATTGAATAAATTTTTCAAAACAATCAAAATTGTTCAATTCAGAGAAATAAAAATGAAAAACACTAAAAGAAGAAAAAAAGACAAAATTCTTCGCTTTAATAATCATCTTTTTGGTTTATATCCTTAATTGGAATTCGTTATGAAACTTTTAATAGCCAGTCGAACAGCCAAAATGAATGTATAAGCTGCATTGTGCTAAAAAGATTGAAGATTTTTGGGTAAGTAAAAAACATTTGGAGTAAAAATTTTGGTAAAAAAAGTAATCATCATTTTCAAAACTAAATTTACATGATAAGATTTGAATTCAGATTTTCATAATTCAATTTCTTAATTTGATCTTAATTCTTGAAGAAATCTAACAAAAGTATTTTAACAATTCAGTATTTTGCAGATAAGATTATATACATAAAACTTCCTCTTATCTGCATAATGCCAAATCTTTAAAATTTCTATTTAAATAAAATTTTTAAAACAAAATTTTTTATCTCAAAAATTTTTTCTAAATGAACAATAAATTTTGATATCAATCCAGGGATCTGCACTGATCGTTATTTCGCTTATTTCGAATGACGCGCATTTCATCTTTCGGAATATGAAGGAAGCATCCTTAAAAATAAAGTAAAAAGTTCATTTTTAAATAAAAATTTTAGCGTGTTTTTCTCAATGAAAAATTTAAATAAAACGCGTTTTTATAAATTCGAATCTAAGCAAAAATAATTAACAACATTTTGTAATAAAATAAAAAAATTCATTGAAAATTTATAAAGACGTTAAAGAAGAAAAAATTTAGTAAAAATTGATAAAAAGATGAAAAAAAAAACATTTCGCCAATGAATTCATTATTTTATATCAAGTTTTGAATCTCAACGTTCTACATTTCAATTTGTCATTTCAATTATATTACTTGAAATGCTTTAACAAAAGTTTTTTTTAACATTTAACATTTCGCTGATAAGTCAATGAACATAAATTTTTATTTTATCCACATAAAGCCGAATCCGAAAAATTTCTTATTAAATAAATTTTTTAAAAATCAAAATTGTTCAATTCAGAGAGATAGACATTTTGGGAAATGCGAGAAGAAGGCAAAATAATTCGCTTTAATAATCATATTTTTAATTCCTTAATTTTAATTGAAACTTCAATCATTTTACAAATCATTTAATTCAAAAAAATATTTCCAAATCGTTCCAACCTAAACCCTAAATAAACTACTGCGTAAATTGATTTTATTTCAATTTATCTACTCAAGGACTTTCTTCATAGTGATGATGGACAACTTTTTCCTTTTTCCTTTTCTATTTCCTCTACAAGTCTCACTTAATCTCACTTCATTTTCCCCAAACAACAAACTTCGCAATCAATCGACACACGAAAGTCCCTAAACTATTATCAATCTTCTTCTTCTTGTTCATAGTTAGTGATGATGATGTGATGAGCTTATCAAACTCAAACTTTTACTCAAGGGAGTTTTTTTTTTTCACACTAAAGAACTTTTTCTATCAACGAAATTCCTTCAAGTTCATCACGTAATGGTAAAATTGAAACAATTAATTATCATTTAATTGGATTATAGTTACCTCGTAGTGTTAAAAAAGACGACACAATCATTAATTTTTATTTATTTCTGTTGTTTACCGTAGCAATGACAATTTAATGTCTTCTTATTGCTTACTGTGAACGCTGCTACTGCTTTTTTTGCGCTGTTAATTGCGTCATCAACGGTGCTAATGAATTTTCATTTGATTGATATTTTGTAAATGCTCATTACATTATCGCCATTAAGGCGGCAAAAATAAATTAAATGTTTTTCAATTACATGGGTGTGCGAAAATGCATTTGGGAGTTGTTTGAGAATGATAGAAAAAAAAATTAGCAAAAACTGCTGAACTATTCATTTAATATTTGATATCAAATCTGAAGCATTTCAATCATAAATTTAATTTCTAATTTTATTAGGAGATGGAAGTTTTTAAATAATAATTTTGAACAAAACAAAACTTTTTACGATATTTCATATTATTGAAGTAATTACTACTTTTCATAATAAAATATAACAAAAAATTTTACATTTTAAAATGAGAAGAAGAAACAAAAAATTTATATGTTGTTAGAAAAAAATTCAAAATAACAAAAAAAAAAGTTTCTTTCCACGGAGAGATGCAATATAGTTGATTTTATTTCAAGATTCGATTCTTAAACTTGATTTATTATATTTGTATTTTAATTAAAAATTGTAAAAATTTCTAACAAATTTTTAATATAAGTGTAAATATAATTTTCAAAGCATAAACAAACTCAATAATTTTGTTTATCTGATATGAACTTTTCAACATTTTTAGTAAATTTAATTTTTAATTTTGCAAAATAATGGAATTGTCTAAATATCAATTTTAAGCAAAATTATTACTTTTCGAAATTGAATATATGAAAAATGTACGTAAAAAAAGGATGAGAAAAAGTAATAATGGTATTTTTTAAGAAAAAAATCACTAAAAATCTAGGTTTTTATCCCAACGTACGAAGCATATTCTTCTTCTTTATTTCAAAATTTGATTCTTTAAATTAATTTAACTTAGTTGTATTTATAATTAAATCTTAAAAGTTTTTTGACAACTTTTCTTCAATATAAAAATGCAATTTTCGTTTTTGAAAATAAGAAAAGATTAAAAAAAGAAACGATAAATTCATTTCATAAGAAAAAAGTCTCAAACTAGCAAAAAAATTGGTGAAAGTACTCGTGCTGCAGACGGTGTACTTTAGCGCATTTTTGGCGCCCAGATCAGTATTTGCTACAACTTACAGTTAGCTGATTCGTTTTTCGAAACAGAAGCTTTGCCTTAAATACAGTTGTTAAAGCAAAGTTGAATTGCAAAACTTCATGTTTAGTTGTCAGCATTTTAAATTGAATACAACAACCAGAATTTCTGTGATTGTATCAAGCTAAAGCAAGTTTTCAGAAGCTGTAACTCTAATGGTTTAACCGTATTTAAGTTTATAAGAAAATATTTATCGTATTCATCTTTCTGCTTATTTACTTTAAAATATGAAA
>JACWBX010001111.1:0-11204 GCA_014622435.1 Polypedilum pembai
TATAATATCTCTAAATAACTTGAAAAATAAAAAAAATGTATTTTTAAAAACCTTCGATTTTTTAGGCCTACACGCCTAAAACAACTCTGATCGAAAACTGTAAAAAAAAATTTTCTTTTTGACCCCCGCAGCCCGACAAAAAACCCCCACCAATTTCAGATTTTGAATTAAGACTCCTCTCACACTATAGTATTACAAAAAATTGTACTAAAACCATATATATTCATAAAATATAGACCAATATCTATTCAAAAAAATTAAATTTAGCTCAATCGAACAAGATTTGACTGAACTAGAGGCATTGAAACTCATGATAGCAATTTTGTGTACATGAAATATCGTTTTTTGGTCATGGTGAGCTTATTTTTCAACCAATTTTCATGGTTAATGTCTTAAAATGTTGGTATTTTAAATTAAAATGATATTCAATACGTTTTAAAAATTTAAAAATAATAGAGCTTGAACTAGAGCTAATTTATTTAATAATAAAATTTTTTCATGGACTCAAACAAATGCTCGTGGCGCAGTTAGCGGTAAAGCGATTTTTAATTTTTTGGTCTTACTATGTTGGTATTTAATTAGGCTTTCAAAAACAGCAAAAATTTTCAACATCCGCCATACAAAATTTTTCACTAGAGGCGTCTGAATGCTAAAAAATGGGAAAAATCGTCAAAATAGACTTTTACTAAAACTTCAAAAAACCATAACTTTAAAACGAAAGCTTCTAAAATTCTAAATCCAAAACCGTTTCGAGATATTAATAAGAGCTTTTAATTACCGCAATCAGATTGAAAAAAACTTTTATTATAAGCGAGCCAGAGTAAAGTTTGTACCATTCTTTAAGAAAAATTAGGGATTTTTGAGTATCTTAAGCTCCTATAGACCACATATCAAAACAAAAGTATAACAAATTATATATCAAAATGTGCGTAATTTATTTATCTATTAAAAAAGATTTGAGCTCAATCGGTTTAACTATGAGTGAGTTAGAGCCGTTTAAGTGAAGACAAAAAATAACCTTTGTCTCAATACAAAAATGGCCATATCTCGAGAACGGCTTGTCTAAAAATTATGATTTTATGCATTTTTTGAAACGGGTAGTTATGTTTTACAAGAATCAATACTCAAAATATTTTCCGGACGAAATTTTTAATTTCAGCCCATAGTGTAAAGTCATGAAACTTTAATCGATTTATGCTGATCATTGATGTTCAATTTTCAATATAATTGGATTTAGCAATATGCATAGATTTATGCTGAACAGAATTCAATTTGAATTACTCTATATGTATCTCAATGAAAATTGACTAGCTAAGCACTTTATGAATGTTTTTTTTTCCAAATTATGAGTCCTTTTTGAGTTTAACGAGTAGAATAATTGTTGATAAAATATATGAACCCTTTGCGTTTATGAATTACAATGAAATATGCTCTAATCTTATTCTTGTCAGTATTTTACTGAGATTTTCATTAAATTAACTTTTCATTTTCAATTGCCACTAGATATACAGCTTCTACTCTAATTTAATTAATAAAAAATGAAAAATGTTTTTTTTTATTGTACATTGAGATTTGAGTGCAATTTTATACGGTCTCTGCCTAAGAAGGGATGATAATATCATTTATAAATCTTTATAGCGTGAACAAGAGCAAAAGCCTTAATCGTACAACCGTGAAATTTTTTCTTTACTCATTGCTGCTTTTGAATGAAGGTTTAAGCTAAAAATTTCACATAATGGGCAGAGAAAAAGAGAGATAAAAAATGTAAAACGGAAAAGGGCACATGATAAGACATTTTTTATAATGCTTCCAGAGGGATAATTGCGAGAAAATTTTCAAAAAGAAATGAAAGTAGAGATGAAAAGAGCAAGAAAGCACTTAAAAATTTCTCAGATCTCCATTTTAAAACTAAAAAAGTGAAAGAGAAGGAAAAACTTTGGTAGTTGATAAACAGCTAAAAAAGTAAGTAAAAACTTCAGTAACATAAAAAGCATGTACTATATAGTAGCAGATGTGGTTTGAGTTCAAGAATATAAAGATTGCTCTCTGGTCAAATGCAAATATGTGGAAAATTTGCGTTCATCGAAGCGCATTTGAATTAAAGCAAAACGACTCGGCTTCACAAGTTTCTAAACATTTTCGGTAATTCAAAATTTGCATCTGCATAAAAACCACATTTGATGAGATACATATATATGTTATTTCAGGGGGATAGACACGGTGACGAAGTATTCACCACTTTTCGTCGCTTTTTTAAAAATCTATTTGAATCTACAAGACTTTTGGATTTCTTGTTTCAAAACATGACAAAACTATTTTAATTTCCATACAATCTTAAAGTTTTTTCATATATTTCTGAAGATAAAACATTAATAATAAAGACTTCATACAAAAATGTAGCTGAAAATCGTAAAATTTAATTTGAGAGGAATAGAAAATCATTTCAAGATTCGAATCGCGATTTCAGCATTGAAAACGAAAAATAATAATTTCCAAAAAATGGCGAAATTGGCACTTTCGCCACCATCTCTATCGGCCTGTATTATTTGATATTCAAATTAAACAAAATCAGTATAAAAAGATGAAAATAAAAGCAAGAAGCATAAACACGAATTTTTCATTGGAAAATACCAAATGAGTTTTTATCTTGAATCACGTTTTGCTTGCTTTATATTCAATTCTGCCACATCTGAAAAAGAAAGTTTACAATCATACATTAACCTTTTTCCATGTAATGTATGTATGCAAATTAATTATAACCGTGGGAATCTTGCGTCTAAAGCAATTACTTTTGTATCAAAAGCTTTTTTCTTTTACTTTCTCTCGTACTCTGTCAATGTGACGAAACATGTGTGTTTGTATTAATTTATTTGCACTTTGTCGGAAACCAAGATATGCTACGTATAGCAGTATGTATGGCAGCACAAACAAAGTTTCCTTTGATTATACAGCCATAAAAACTTGGTTTGGAATAACGAAGCTACTTTTGCTTTGGAAAATGTGACTTGTCTCTCGTTTCATATGTGCGAGAAACTCTTGAAAAAAATCTCTTCATACGCTACTATAACAAATCTGTCATGCGGATGGAAAGTTATGAAGAGACAGCAAAGAGAGATTTTTTAATTTATTTAGAATCCTTTTTTAATTAGGGTTGCTGAGCATACAAAAGATTATTTATAGCGCGCTTCTTTCCTCTTTCCCTATTAACTTTAGAGTTATTACTCTTTATGTGACTTTTTTTTCTATTTGTTTTGCTTAAAAGATTATTTTGAGTCACTTTGTCTTTTGTAACGCAATAAATGTCTTCTTTTTTTTAACGCATTTTGGGTAAATAATCGAGTTGCTGGCTTATCGCTTATTAATAATATTTCCCCCAATATGGACTAAATTTAGTACGGCGGCCGGACTATCCGGCCAAAATTTCACATAAAAAACTGATATTTTTAATTTTTCCTAATATTCGGACTCCGGCCGACCACCGGACTAAAAATTTTTTTGTCCAGCCACCGAACTCCGGTTGAAAAAATATTTCTTACTGCATACTAGAGTAAAAACGAATTTAATAACTTTGTAATTTGTTAATAATCACTAATCTGTGGCTCAAAATTGCGCTAAAGTATACCTACCGTTAAAAATCCTTTAAAAACACAAAATGAAAAATGTTATAAACTGCGTTGTTTTAACTAAAATATTTGAAATGAGAACAATAAAGATTCATAAATTTTCATCTTTCAAAAATTAGAGCGGAAACTGGGTGACATTTTAATTTAAAACTTTCTTAAGATGTGAAGAGAAATATGCTTGGTTTGATGAAAGAATTATGTCGCATTTCCTTTCGTTTTTTTCGCTTTCTTTCTTCTTTTATTTTCACTAGAATTTATTTTCTTTCTATATAATCACAGAAGTGACTTTGAAAGGACGAAAAAGTCTTGTAGGGATGATTATTAATAGCATTTGAAAGTGTAAAGCGTAAAATAAGCAAAATAAAATGCATTGATACTTTTGGAAGTTTGAAAATTTTTTATCTACAAAATAGTTTGAACACTTCTTTATTTTTCTGTGACTTGATTTGAGTTCCCAATGAATATATATTTGTTGGACAAAACTTTTAATATATCACATGTATTGCGACAGATTTTTTATTTATCAAAAATGACATTTTAAACTCACAATGATTGAGAAAGACTAAGGAATTAAAATTTTTGAAAAATTGCATGCGTCCGCGTTCATTTTTTGCTAAAAATTGAGAAAACAATCAATTCTAAAAGTATTTATTGAAAAGGCAAAAATCATATTAAATTTCTTTAGAATTGAGTTTTATATTACATATTTAAATAAGAGAAATTTTTCGAATTTTTTACGCTTGTAGTCTAAATCAATCAATTTTCACATTTTCCATCACTCTTTTCATTCTTTCAATTCGATGCCAATAAAGAGTTCCTGTCGTAACGAATATCTTTCACACATCGAAAAAAGCTCTCTTTTCATTCATGCAGATTAAATTGACACAGACAAATTATATTCAATTTTTTCTTCCGCCACTTGAATTTAAAAGAATATCGATTTCGTCATATGATATATAAGCGAATAGATATCTATTTTAAATGTTCATTCAAATATATGTAATTTCTATTTGTAATAATACCCAAATTAAAACTGATAACGTTTTCAATGTTTAAACTTCTCAAACTTGACCTTTTTCTGTAAAAAATACGCTTAAAGGAAAATTAAGAACTGATAATGAAAGAGATTACAAATAATTAAATTCGTTCATTTTTTCCTTTTAAAACCCATTTTTTTTTCTTCTGTAGGTAGTGATGACTTTTATTCTTATAATCCAAATTTTTCACTGAGAATGAGTTATAATTATGTTTTATCTTTTAGCCGAAATCTTGATTAAATTCATATTTTAACGATTTGATGTGATTTAAGCGGCAATTTACTGCTTAGCATTAACGATCTGTACAAATTCGGGTTTTAATGATGCTCCACCAACCAAAAATCCATCGATATCTGGTTGTGAGGCCAATTCACGAGCGTTAGCAGCAGTGACTGAACCACCATATTGAATACGAATTGTATCAGCAACGGCTTGAGAGACATTCTCGGCGAACCACTTGCGAAGAGCAACATGCACTTCCTGAGCTTGTGCTGGTGTTGCAGTTTTGCCAGTTCCGATAGCCCAAACTGGCTCATAAGCGATAACAACATTTGACCAATCTTTGACAACAGAAGCAATTGCTTTTGTTTGACGGAAGCACACGGCTTCAGTTTGACCAGCCTCACGTTCTTGAAGAGTTTCACCAATGCAGGCAATAACCTTCAATCCTTCTGAAAGAGCAAATTCAACTTTATCTGCGATTAATTCATCACTTTCACCGAAAATTGCGCGTCTCTCCGAATGTCCAAGAATAACCCAGTCAGCACCAACATCTTTCAACATGGATGGTGCAATCTCTCCCGTGAAAGCTCCTGACTTGACTTTGTAGCAATTCTATAAAAGATAATATGATACTAAGATGTTTGTTACTAATTATAGATCTTAGAGTTTACTTGGCCAGCAACACCAATTGAAGCTGGAAGAAGCCCACGAGCAAATGAGATATAAACACTTGGGCATCCGACAACGACCTTTAAACATAAAAAAATTGGCAACGAAAAAATCAATAGATTACATAAATATTCAAAAATATTGCAGAAAACTCACTTCAGTATTTGGATCCAATGGACCAGCAGAAAGGATTTTGGCCAATTCTGTGATTGACTCCTTTGATCCATTCATCTTCCAGTTTCCACCAACACAAAATTTGCGACCCATATTGTTGCTGTTTTATTGCTACTTAATCCGCTGTATTGGAATGAAAGTTGATAATAATTTAATTATATGTATATTTTTCTTCCAAAATTTAAGTAAATAATTGATGATCTATCAATAATTCCTTAAAAATTGAATTTTTTATTTACCGGATAAAATTTGCGAAAATATTTTGACCTTTCAATGTCGAGAGAATTCCCTTTCTTGAATATAAGAACCGGATCAATACTTTACTTATTAAACGCACTCACTATTTTTTTGAACCGATTCAATCGATAAAGCAGAAAATAAGTTTTAGAAACAACATTTCTTCACCTGTCTTTTAATTCTTATTTTTCGCATTAAATAACCAATTATTTGAGATAATCATTGGCGATAAATATTAAATATACGGTTATTGGTATAGGACAAGAGGTTAATTATGGCAAACAATAAAAATAATCAGAAAACTGCACAGGAAGAAGTTTTTACTCAATTTCAACAATTAAGAAATGAACAGCGTAATCTTGTGAATAATTTAAGCACACTAGAACTTGATCTCAAGGAACACAAGTGAGTATATTCGTTTATTCATCAATTCATGAAAAATTATTAAAATAAATAAAATTGCTGAAAAATTTATTTTAGCACATTTTAAAAATGAAATCACTTAGAAATTCACATTGTTCAATTGGCTGGTTTCTTTAAGCATTATTTACGAGTTATTCTTATAATCCTATGAGTATTTTTACAATTACAGCAATAGAAGACATGAAAAATATGATTTTGAATTAGCTAATTGAAGTTAGTTACAGAAGATTTTCAAAGTTTTATAAAACGTTATATTCTAAATTTTCTCTAGAAATTGTATAGAAATATATTTTTGGTATTAAACGTTGATAAAATTTCATGACGTTTTATTGATAATATCGTGACTTTCTCAGTTCTATTTTTAACCTCAACTTTTGTACAATTTTTCTATTGTTTTTACTTGATCCCAGCGTAAAAACTTCCTCATTTCTTCTGTTTTCTCATATATGAATATGATCATTGACCGCTTTTCAACAGCAAAGCTTGCCAAAATCTATATATTACACATTTCAATTATTTAGTCTCTCCCTCGGCTAATTAGCTCATTATTACTATTTATTTTTTCAACTAAACACTAAAAAACTTTTCTTTTCTCTTTTCTCATTTCGCTTTTTTTTAGGACAGTAATAGAAACACTGAAAACAGTAAGTGATGATAGAAAGTGTTTTCGGCTGATTGGAGGCGTTTTGTGTGAACAAACTGTTAAGGAAACCCTACCTAATCTCATACAGAACAAAGAGCAATTAGAGAAACTAATTGAAAATGGCAAAGAACAATTGACCAAAAAGGGAATTGAGATTAATAAATTTAAAGAAGAACATAATATTCAAGTTCGAGAACAATCATCAGAACCTACCAAGAATGAATCAAAGAATGAGGAGACGAGCGCTGGTAAAAGTAACGTTCTTGTGTCTTAAATATTGAAATTATTCTTCCTTCAACCATTTATTTAACACACATCTCCATGAATTAATAATTTGAAACAAATGCCTTTTTCTTCTTTGTCTTGTGTAATTCAATTCAAAACATTTTCTTTATGCAAGTGTTTATTATAATTTTTTTGCAATAAATTTTTCCGTATTAAAAAAAGTTAATTAAGTTCTCTTAAAAAAATTTTTACCACCGGATTTCTCCATTAATTTAATGTCAGTGATTGTGATATCGTGAGAAACAGCCTTACACATGTCGTATATCGTTAGAGAAGCAATTGCAACGGCTGTTAATGCTTCGATTTCTATACCTGTGTTCCAACAGCATTCAATTGCTGCAGTTATTTCGACTCGCTTCTCTTCTTCATTCAGTTTTACATCGACTTTAATTGATGATAGTGGGATTGGATGAGTCAAAGGAATTAAATTTGAAGTTTGTTTAGCTCCCATAATACCGGCTAGTTGCGCGATTGTTAAAACATCTCCTTTCTTCATAAGATTATTAGAAATTAGTTTTGTTATTTCTCTACCAATATTCACATATCCTTTTGCTACAGCTTTCCTTTTTGTGTGGGGTTTATCGATAACATTTACCATTTTAGCTTTTCCTTGCTCATCAACATGTGTTAAGTCAGTTTTTGTACAATAAGCTCTCGTTTGAAATCGAAGTACGTAGTTGTGTTGATTAAATAATATAATATTTTCTAAAATAATAATAAAATTGAGAAAATAAAAATCAATGATAATTATATATTAATTCTCACCATAAAATAGCAAATGGAATAATAATATTTCATGGTATTATCCTCCAATCAAAATCATTGGACGATTTTCCATAGATTTTAAATTTAACATCCCTACATACAATAGGTACAATATAAATAATTCAAAAATGAAAGAGAAAATAGTGATGCTCACCTGCATGTTGCTTCTTTTTCCTTAAAACGGATGCACCAACTAATGCAATCAAATCATCTTCAGAGCATCCACTACGAATTGCATCCCTTAATGACACTTCTTTATTTCCGAATAAACAGACTTTTAAATTTCCATCTGCTGTAATTCTCAATCGATTACATGAACCACAAAAGTGTTCTGTCATTGATGTTATGAAACCCACTTGGCCTTCATAACCAGGTACTTTAAAAGCTTTTGAAGTGTCATTTGGTCTGTTCTCAAGAGCATCAAATTTTGGATATCTTTCTTGTATTAATTTCAACATGTCACGGAATGATAAAAGCTTTTCAGTTTCCCATTTATTTCCTGTAAAAGGCATGTACTCTATAAATCTAATATCGACATTACGATCTTTTGTCCATTCAACAAAATCACAAATTTCATCTTCATTGAAATTTTTCATAGCGACACAATTGATTTTAGGCTTATAACCTAATTGAATTGCCAAATCAATTCCGGCAATAACTCTCTCGAAACCTTTTCTCCTTGTTATCGTTTCATATTTTTTCGGCTGAAGTGTGTCGAGAGAAATATTGAGTGAATCGAGTCCAGCACGTTGATAACTAACAAGATTTCTTGTTAGAACGAGTCCATTTGTAGTAATGCTAACGTTTTCAAGTTGTGGAATTTCCTTCAGCTTTGCAATAATTTCAACCAAGTCTTTCCTTATTGTGGGTTCACCTCCTGTCAGACGAATTTTTCTTACTCCTTGATCAATAAAAAGCTTTGATATATAAATAATTTCATCAGTAGTCAATAGATGTGGTTTGGGTGTTAATGGAATGCCTTCTTCAGGCATACAATATTGACATCTTAAATTGCACTTTTCAGTTAATGATATTCTTAAATATGAATGAAATCTTCCAAAAGAATCGATTAATGGTGATACTTGTTGCTTCTAAAAAACCGAATTTTTATTTATTCAGCAAATTTTTTTAAGTGGTTTTTTTGCTTACATTTCTACGTTGTTCGTTTTGCGTTGTAATTTTTTCATTATCATTGGTAAGTTTAACATTTGGTTCAAGCTTGAGTGATTTTGATGATAATTTTCGCAAATTATTAATAAATGAAGATGAACTGAAGCCTTTGATGACATTCTTGGTCCAAAAGTTCTTTAAATACATCTTAAAAATAATTTTAATTTCAAATAGACATAACACATGAAACTTTCTGATAACAAAAATTATACTAAAGTAAATGAGTACTCTTATTTGATGTTCATGATATCTTGTAATGCTTTTTTTTTCGTTATAGAGGGATTGATGTGTGCGTAAGTTTTGAATAATTTCCGTTAAAAAATATGAACTTATAATAAAAAATATTTAGAAAAATGTAAAATATTTTTAAAAAGAGTATCAAATAAAAAAAGTTTATTAACGATTGAAAATATTTTATTTTTAAATGATTAAAAATATTTTTTTTTGTTATAAAATCAATAATTTGGAATTTTTTTATCTTATAATTTATTTCACAAATTTGTTCTTTTTCAATATTGTGAAATTCTTTCTGTCTCGATATATAAGCGTCTCTTTCATATATATTTCTCATTAGTTTTTTACATTTAGTCAAGCCAACAGTAGTATTAAATAAAAAATTTTTGGTGCATATAAGCTTAAGTTTAAAGATGATGGAAGACATAATTGAAGAATCTGAAACATACTGTGATGATTTCTATTTAGATAATCATAAGAAATCCAAATCAAAACAATTGTCAATTCGCAACCCCGCAAATCTTGAAAAAGCTCGATCAAATGTTTTATTGAAAGTGAGACAACTGCCAATTAGTCGACAATCTGCTGAAATTCTTTACAAACTAGTTGTGAATCATAAAATTGTAGACATCGTGAAAGTTCTTAAAATTGGCAAAAAATCTGTGACAATTCATGCAAAAGTGAATACTAAACACAAAATTTTTGAGAGACTAAAGAACACAGACAATGTTATAATAAAAGTTTATTATGATGCTGCAAATGCTGGTCATGAAATCATCGCTTATAGCAGAAATATTCACAACGAAGAAAAAGAATCATATAAAAACCTTTATCCAAGTCGCATAGAACTCGATGATAATTTCTTGTGCGAAAAAATGATTTTTTATAAGCAACAAAATATTGTGATAATGAAAATGCTTGATAAAAGCAAAACAATATCCGAAGTTATCAAAGAAAAAATTAATCAAATTTTTAAGATTTATCAAGAAATACTTGAGCTTTTCATTGATGTAAAAGATCGCGAATGGAATTTTTGGCAAAATGACATTTGTGGTGCTAAACAAGTCGTTTGGTGGAATGGAAAGTGGATCATTTTGGGTGCTGTTAACGAAAAAAAATTATTTATAACATCTGATCATGATACTAGAATTATTGGTAATGCTCTAATAGACATTATTAATATTTTTCATGAATATGATGGAATTGAAAAATTAGAAAAGAAATTTACAGAAATTTTTACAACAAATCAAAGTTGGAGTTGGAAAAGATCAGTACATACCTACGTTGTTCAAAATTTTTTTAGTCTTAAAGAAGTTCATAGAAAATTACCTCGCAGATATATTAAAATGAAATTTCCAAAAAAGCCTAAACAGTTAAAAAAATAAATTACCTGCAAATCAAGGTAGGGACAGTTTCAAAAAAAAAAATTTTATTTTTCAAGCTCGCCTACTGACATTAAAAAAAGTTACTACACCAAATTGTACTAGAAAGCTTTCGAAAGCTTTTATAAAAAAAATTTGATTGAGTTTTTCTGTTGATTTCCTAGGTATTTCGCAACGAAACTTTTATTTTTGTGCTTAGTATTTGGAAATCTATCAGAACCAAACAAATTTTAATGAAAATTCATTTTATTTAAGAATTTTATAAAAGCTTTTTAGTAAAAGTTGGTGTAGTAACTTTTTTTAATGTCAGTAGGCGAGCTTGAAAAATAAAAATTTTTTT